>CM038143.1:37216083-37501629 GCA_021437245.1 Aegilops speltoides
TTATTTGGTGTTGAGCATGAGTATGATTTGATCATGTTTATTGCAATCAGGTTATTCATTTAAGTAAGAGAATAAATTGTTGATCTGTTTACATGAATAAAACCTTATATGGTTACACACCAACGAAAATGGCTTGTTGGATCTCGATCATAGTGATACACATATTCATAATATTGAAACCAAAAGATGCAAAGTTAAACATGATAGTGCAACTTATTTGTGGCACTGCCGTTTAAAGTCATATTGGTGTAAAGCGCATGAAGAAACTCCATGCTAATGGGATTTTGGAATCACTTGATTATGAATCACTTGATGCTTGCGAACAATGCCTCATGGGCAAGATGACTAAGACTCCGTTCTCCGGAGCAATGGAGCGAGCAACTGACTTATTGAAAATAATACATACTGATGTATGCGGTCCGATGAGTGTTAAGGCTCATGACAAGTATCATTATTTTCTGACCTTCACAGATGATTTAAGCAGATATGGGTATATCTACTTGATGAAACACAACTCTGAAACATTTGAAAAATGTTCAAAGAGTTTCAGAGTGAAGTGGAGAATCATCGTAACAAGAAAATAAAAGTTTCTATGATATGATCGTGGAGGAGAATATTTGAGTTACGAGTTTGGTCTTCAATTAAAACAATGTGGAATAGTTTCACAAACTCATGCCAACTGGAACACCACAGCATAATGGTGTGTCCGAACGTCATAACCGTATTTTATTAGATATAGTACAATCTATGATGTTTCTTACCGATTTACCAATATCGTTTTGGGATCATGCATTAGAGACAGCTACATTCACGTTAAAAAGGGGCACCATCTAAGTCCGTTGAGACGACACAATATGAACTGTGGTTTAGCAAGAAACCCAAGTTGTCGTTTCTTAAAGTTTGGAGACTCACGATGCTTATGTGAAAAAGTTTCATCTGATAAGCTCAAACCCAAATCGGAGAATCGTCCTCATAGGATACCCAAAGGAGGCTGTTGGGTACACCTTCTATCATAGATCCGAAGACAAGACATTAGTTCTTTGAGAATGGATCCTTTCGGAGAAGGAGTTTCTCTTGAAAGAAGTGAGTGGGAGGAAAGTAGAACTTGATGAGGTAATTGTACCTTCTCCCTTATTGGAAAGTAGTTCATCACGAAATCTGTTCTGTGACTACTACACCAATTAGTGAGGTAGCTAATGATGATGATCATGTAACTTCGAGATCAAGTTACTACCGAACCTCATAGGTTGACAGTGAGATCCGCTTTGAGAATGGTACGGTAATCCCATTCGGAGGTCATGTTACTTGACCATAGCGAACCTACGAACAATGAGGAAGCGATGATGAGCCCAGATTCCACAAAATGGTTTGAGGCCATGAAATCGAGATATGATCCATGTATGAGAACAAAGTATGGACTTTGATGGATTTGCCCGATGATCGGCAAACCATAGAAAATAAATGGATCTTCAAGAGGAAGGCGGACGTTGATAGTAGTGTTACTATCTACAAAGCTAGACTTGTCGAAAAGGTTTTGACAAAGTTCAAGGTGTTGACTACGATGAAATTTTCTCACTCGTAGCGATGCTTAAGTCTGTCCAAATCATGTTAGCAATTGCGCATTTTATGAAATCGGCAAATGGATAAACAAAACTACATTCCTTAATGGATTTAAAAAGAGTTGTATATGATGCAACGAGAAGGTTTTGTCAATCCTAAAGGTGCTGACAAAATCAAGCTCAATGATCCGTCTATGGATTTGGTGCAAGCATCTCGGAGTTGGAATATACGGTTTGATAAGTTGATCAAAGCATATAGTTTTATCTGACCAGCGGTGAAGCTGTATTTACTAGAAAGTGAGTGGGAGCACTACATCATTTACGATAAGTATATGTGAATGACATATTGTAGATCGGAAATAATGTAGAATTATTACGCAAAGCATAAAGGAGTGTTTGAAAGGAGTTTTTCAAAGAAAGACCTCGGTGAAGCTGCTTACATATTGAGCATCAAGATCTATAGAGATAGATCAAGGCGGCTTGATAAGTTTTTCAATGAGTACATACCTTGACAAGATTTTGAAGTAGTTCAAAATGGAGCAGTCAAAGAAAGAGTTTTTGCTTGTGTTACAAGGTGTGAAATTGAGTAAGACTCAAAACCCGACCACGGCGAGAAGATAGAAAGAGAATGAAAGTCATTCCCTATGCCTTGGCCATAGGTTCTATAAAGTATGCCATCTTGTGTACCAGATCTATTGTATACCCTACCTTTGAGTTTGGCAAGGGAGTACAATAGTGATCTAGGAGTAGATCCTTTGGACAGCGATCAAAATTATCCTTAGTGGAATAAGGATATGTTTCTCGATTGAAGTGACAAAAGGTTAGGTAAGTAAAGGGTTATGTCGATGCAAGTTTTGACACCAATCTGGATGACTCTAAGTCTCGATCTAGATACATATTGAAAGTGGGAGCAATTAGCTAGAGTAGTTCATGGCGAGCATTGTAGACATAGAAAATTGCAAAATACATAGCGGATCTGAATGTGAAAGACCCGTTGACTAAGATTCTCTCACAAGCAAAACATGATCACACCTTAGTACTCTTTGGGTGTTAATCACATAGCGATGTGAACTAGATTACTGAATCTAGTAAACCCTTTGGGTGTTGGTCACATGGCTATGTGACCTATGAGAGTTAATCACATGATGATGTGAACTATCGATGTTAATCACATGGTGATGTGATCTAGATTATTGACTCTAGTGCAAGTGGCGGTGAAGGAAATATGCCCTAGAGGCAATAATAAAGTTATTATTTATTTCCTTATTTCATGATAATTGTTTATTATTCATGCTAGAATTGTATTAATCGGAAACATGATACATGTGTGAATACATAGACAAGCAGTGTCACTAGTATGCCTCTACTTGACTAGCTCGTTAATCAAAGATGGTCATGTTTCCAAGCCATAGACATGAGTTGTCATTTGATTGGCGGGATCACATCATTAGGAGAATGATGTGATTGACATAAACCCATTCAGTTAGCTTAGCACCCGATCGTTTAGTATGTTGCTATTGCTTTCTTCATGACTTATACATGTTCCTATGACTATGAGATTATGCAACTCCGTTTACACGAGAACACTTTGTGTGCTACCAAAGCGTCTAGCGAATGCGGGTGATTATAAAGGTGCTCTACAGGTGTCTCCGAAGGTACTTGTTGGGTTGGCGTATTTGAGATTAGGATTTGTCACTCCGAATGTCGGAGAGGTATCTCTGGGCCCTCTCGGTAATGCACATCACATAAGCCTTGCAAGTAATGCAACTAATGAGTTAGTTGCAAGATGATGTATTACGGAACGAGTAAAGAGACTTGCCGGTAACGAGATTGAACTAGGTATTTGTCGTGGATTTGTCACGGCAGATGTCCTAGCATAAGGACTTAGTCGTGGAGCCATCGCTGCGGGTTTACTTGTAGGGTTAAAGCGGACACAAAGACACGAGGGTTTTATACTAGTTGGCCCCCGATGAAGGTAAAGCCTACGTCTAGTTGTGATGGAATTGATGTAGTCTCGATGG
Source organism: Aegilops speltoides (assembly GCA_021437245.1). Taxonomy (NCBI): domain Eukaryota; kingdom Viridiplantae; phylum Streptophyta; class Magnoliopsida; order Poales; family Poaceae; genus Aegilops; species Aegilops speltoides. Next base: position 37,219,664 of record CM038143.1, read on the forward strand.
CTAGGGAGCAAATAAGCCGCCTAGGCTCGAGTGGTGGTTATCATCTGAACGCTTGGCGGTCGTCCCCTTATATACATAGTGGCCCGTCGGTTTGCGAGTCCCAACGGTTCATATTAAGTATCCGGTCGGTCTCTCTCTATTCCTAACTTACAATACAAGCTTATACATCAGGCGGTTTACGGCTACAAGTTCTAAACCGACTACGGGCCTTGGGCCTTTCCATGACTACACCACTAGCAGGGCTAACCCGGCCCAAACTTGGCGGTTTACACCTAGTGGTAACATCCCTAACATTAGGCCCCAGATTGATTTGAACTGGTTCATGTCAATCCTTCATAAAACCTGCATCTTGGATATCTTCTTTGTGTAATAAATCGTCACGTTGTCATCGCTTCTGATCACTGTAAACCGGCATGACATCATTGCTACAGTCATTGTAAACCGGCATAGCGTCATCTTGAAGTTTATCCTTTATAACGCCTTCTTTAATGGTGATGGATTCATGTACCTAGGGTAGGGTCATAGGCTGACCTAAGCGTCCTACCAAGGGTACTCACAGAAGAAATCATCTTCGATCGACGAAGAGAATCCACTCGACGGATGGAAGCACTCGACCATGGAAGACCCACTCGACCATGAAGATTCACTCGACCACGAGAAGGTCGGAAGGCACTCCGCGATTACAGCGGTTTACTATTGAATAGACTTAATGATAGTTAAAGCGCCTTATGAGGCGTTACGATAACCCCCGGCAATGTACTTTAATCCCTCCATTATGTGGGCTGGCTGGGGTCTGGCGCACTCTATATAAACCACCCGCTCCACAGATAGAAGGGTTCAGATTCTTGTAATACTCATACTCATAATCCACTCGACCGCCTCGGGGCTCCGGGCGTGGGGCTGTTACTTCCTCGGAGAAGGGCTGAACTTCATTACATCCTTTGTCTCACAACTGCTCCATAGCTAGGACGCCGCCTCTCCTTAACCTACCCCTACTTCTCTTGTCGGACTTAGAACCACGACGGTTGGCGCCCACCGTGGGGCTGGTGTTTTAGCGATTTGTGGAGGAGTTCTTTGTACTTCAGTACCTTCATCATGATGACCACGGAGTTACAGGTGCGGGTGCGAGATCCGTCTCGGTGCTCTCACTTTTATCGCCGACAACTCCGCATAGCTCGGAGGCCCCTCTTGGCGTCGGCGCTCCCGTCATGAGGCGGCGCACTTCGCGCATGTGTTCGCGGCATTTTGCTGCGGCAACCGTCGACTCCGTGTCGGTCGACTCCTTTTCGATCGCGCCCAGATCTCCCACCAGCGCAAGCGCTCTGGTGATCGAGGCTTCATCGGTGGGTGAAGCACGCGGTGGCTCGCCAGACAGCCACCGCCCAAGTCGCGACTTCTCGAGCCCGGCGAATCCCTCTGGCTGTTCGACACTGTCGGTGGCTCCGTGAAACGCATCCAGTGTGATAGCGGTGATCCGGTGGCGGAGATTCTCATGGTCAGCGGCCCTCGCAGTCCTCGGTTTCGCCCACGGCGGTGGAGCCGTCGGAGGAGGTGACCTGTGCATGAACACGAGGAGTACCAGCCCGAGACACTCGACTCTCTCGAGAGAGGATCTTCGTCGCAGGAATATGGATGCACTACATACTCCTATCGCCGAGAGACCCACGAGGCTCGTGCCTTGGAGGAAGCACGTTTGGCCAATGTGGCTGAAACGCTTTTCGCTGGAGAATCTTCAGCGAGCACTCGGCAGCGGCAGCGACTCCCGAATCCGGTCGGCGTCGGCTCTTCCGCCGACTCGGGTATACCATACGCCAATTCAGAATTTAGCGGTACCTTCGCATTGCGAGTCCATCCAAGCCGTCTCGGTCGGAATTTGGAAGAGGCTTCTGGCAGATCGTAGATTTACTCGAGCAGCGGTGACGAGAACTCAGCCGTGTCGCGATCGCGCAGCAGGATTCCACGATCGATCCGTCGCTGCGAACAACATCGATCGGCTCCACAGCCCCAGATCGCCTCCAGCGGCGGGAAGAAGCGCGACAACCGGCGAGCAGCTCGGAGACCGATTCGACCGAGATGATAGGCGTCGAGTGCCCTTTCCCCTCGAGGAAGGTCATCGCTCCTCGGCGACAAGATGATGAAGACGATTCGATCTGGCGAAGGGTTCGGTCGACCCGAGGGAACCAGAGCTTTGATCGCGGTCCATTATCGTGCAAGGCCTGGTCGGCCGAACGAGCCCATCGAGGAGGACCGAGAGGATGCACCCACCAGCGATCGAGTGCATGTCTCCGGTCCGGAGTGTTTTAGCAGGCTATCGAGCCGCGATGATTCCCCAATTTCAGATTGGCGTGAGAGTCTGCAAGTTCTTTGGAGAATCTAAGCACGAAACTTGGCTCGAGGATTACCGAGTGGCTGTTCAGATTGGTGGTGGGAATGATGAGGTGGCCATGAAGCATTGCCCCTCATGTTGGAAGGTTCAGCGAGCATGGCTGAGTCAATTACCTCACTGAGATATATACACTTGGGAGGATTTGTCTCGAGTGTTAAATCGGGACTTTTGAAGGGACTTGCAAGCGACCGGCTGGTTTGTGAGCTGCAAGTTTGTGTCTGAAGACCAATGAAACTCTCGAGTATATTCAGAGGTGGATTACCTTGCACAATCTTGTGGAAAATGTGTGCGACCATCGAGCGGTTTGCGCCTTCAAGGCGGTGTCAAAAGCAGAGAATTGAGTCTGAAGTTTGGTCGAACCGGGGACATGACCACTGAGTCGAATGATGGAGATTGCTAGCAAATATGCCAGCGGCGAAGAAGAAGACCGACTCGAAGTGGTAAGTACAAGCCGAGCCGATCGGAGAAGGGCAATTCGATCGAGCGAAGCATAAAGCTGAGCCAGCAGCTCTGGAGAGGCCACGGCCGTCACTCAAAGGGAAGTTCAAGAAACCCAAAGGATCACGGAATCGAAGAAAGTGAAAGATAAAGAAGGAAATGGCGTGTTGGATATGCCATGCCATATTCACACGAAGAAAGATGAAGAGGCAACATTATTTACCGAAGCACACCACTGCGCCGATGTCGACTCTGATCCAGCGGTTTGAGGCAAGCGGTCTAAGGACAAGGAGAAGGAGCGGACAAGGCGGAGATAAAGAGGGCAGTGAGGAGGAATACCGCATGTCAACTCCACTCGATGATCTTCGCGGATGTGGAAAGCAAAAGTCGTGAAAGTCATCAATCGGGAAGTGAATATGGTTGCCCAGTTAAGCCAAGCTATGTGAAGTGGTCCGGACACCCATCACATTTGACGGTCGATCACCCGACTCACATTGCCACTCTGGCGGACAGCGTTAGTGGTCGATCCGGTTGTCGAAGGCACTCGGCCGACAAAAGTCTTGATGGATGGTGGTAGTGGGCTGAATTTGTTATATGCGGATACTTTGAAAGGGATGGGCATTCCGATGTCGATTGGCGCCCGATAATATGAGTTTCCGCGAGTCATACCGGAAAGAAGGCCAATTCACTCGGCCAAATAGCCACGGGCGTGGTTTTGGTGATTCCAAGCACTTCCGCAAAGAAAAGTTGACCTTTGAGGTTGTAGATTTTGAGTGCATATCATGCCATTTTGGGAGGCCGCCTATGCGCGATTCATGGCTCGACCATGCTCGTGTACCTCAAACTGAAAATGCGAGGACCCAAAGGGTGATCAACATCACGGCGATCGGAAGAAGGCGGAAGAGTGCTTTCGAGAAGGGCTCAAAGATTGCCGACTCCCAAGTGTCGGCGGCGAATTCGGCAGTACATGCAAAAGCAGATCCGAGTGATTTGTTACGATCTAAGAGGCCCGCCACGAGTCTGCGTTCAAGTCATCTGGTGAGACAAAGCCCGTCCATATTCATCCGGTGACCCGATGCAGCTCCGACCCACATATCCACAACACTTTCGACTCGAAATAGGAAGAAGCGCTCATCCGGTTCCTCCGTGAAGCTGGGACATTTTGCATGGAAGCCGGTGACATGCGGTGTTCGAGGGGCTGGCTGAGCATCGCCTCAGTCGACAAATCAGCGAAACCAGTCAAAGAGCATCTTGGCGGTCCGCCGTCCGAAGAAGAAAGGCCATTGGTGAAGAAGTGGCTCATTGTTGACAGCAGGATTTATCAGAAATTTACCACTCCAGTGGCTCGCCAATGTTGTCATGGTCCCCAAGAAGGATAACTCCCTCCGCATGTGCATTGATTTTAAGCACATTAATCGGGCCTGCCGAAGGATCATTCCTCTCCCCGCATCGATCAAATTGTCGACTCGACCGCGGGGTGTGAGAGATGTCTTTTCTAGATGCATATTCCGGGTATCATCGGATCCGTCTGTATGGACCCGGCGAAATAAAACAGCTTTCATCACTCCATTGGTGCTTACGCTATATCACCATGCCATTCGGCCTCAAGAATGCGGAGCCACATTTATGCGAATGATTGAAGTGTCTTCTCACTCAGATCGGTCGGAATGTGGAAGCGTATATGGATGATATCGTCGTTAAGTCGCGAAAAGGTTCCGACCTGCTCGCTGACCTCGCGAAACATTTGCCAACCTCCGAAGATGCGATATCAAGCTCAATCCGTCAAAGTGCACATTCGGAGTTCTGGTGGAAAATTACTCGGTTTCTCGTTTCGAGCGAGGAATCGGCGCTAACCCGAGAAGATCGGCACTATTCTCCGAATGAAAGCATACTGTCGCGAGTGCACGGCGTCGAAGCTTCTTGGATGCTTGGCGCTTTAAGTCGATTCATCTCACGACTCGGTGAAAAGGCATTACCTCTTTACCGGTGATGAAGAAGGTGACAAGTTGAGTGGACTCGGAAGCTGATGCAGCGTTTGCCGAGCTAAAAGCTCTGCTCTCCACCCAGCCGGTGCTTGTTGCTCCAATCAGCAAAGAGCCTCTGTTGCTTTACATTGCAGCCTTTGGACAAGTTATGGGTTACGTACTTACGGTCGGCGGGAAGAGGAAGGAAAGGCCTTCAAGTTCAACGCCCGGTGTATTATTTGTCGAAGTTTTGACTCCATCAAGCGAGAGATACCCTCATTATCGAAGCTTGTGTATGGCATATACATGACCACAAAGAAGGTTGCTCACTATTTCTCGATCATTACATCACGATCGTCGTGACGCTCCTTTATCGAGATCTTGCATAACGAGAGCGCAACCGGTCGAGTGGCGAAGTGGGCGATTGAACTTCTTCCCTTGATATCAAATTCGAGGCAAAAGCCATTAAGTCCCGAGGCTATAGCGGATTTCCTGGCGAGTGGATCGAACAACTGACAACCGGTGAAGTTCACTCGGAGCATTGGACCATGTTCTTTGCGGCTCCAAGATGCTGAATGGTTACAGTCTTTGGGGTTGTTCTGGTTTCCCCGGAGGAGATAAGCTTAAGTATGTGCTCAGATTCACTTTGATTCCTCCAACAATGAGGCGATCTGAGGCCCTTCTATATGGATTGCGCATGGCCATCTCACTCGGCGTCCGTCGCTTTGATGGTTTATGGCGACTCAGATCTAGTGGTCGATCAAGTGATGAAGGAGTGGGGCGTGAGAATCGGCTATGACGGATCTTGCAATCAGATGAGGAAGCTGGAAAAAGAAGTTTGAGGGTTGGAGCTTCATCACATCCCCATTGAAAAATCAGGCAGCGAGATGATCTGGCGAAGATAGGGTCAAGAGAAGCCATTCAGTGGCGTGTTTTGGAACATATACACACTCCGTCGATCAAAGAAGATCCTTATCTGAGAGCTCCACAACCCAAGAGTGCCACAGACTCGATTGAAGTTGAGGTCGGCGGTGGTCGACTTGGTCATGGAGGTTGTAGTAGTCACTCCCGATTGGACAATTCCATACATTGCGTATATACGAGAAAGGAACTCCCGGAGGATGAGGAAGAGGCTCGACGGATCGTCCGTCGATCCAAGGCCTTCTTGTTATCAATGGGCGATTATATAGAAAGCCAGCGGAGTCGGACAAAAATGCATAACGCCCGGAAGAAGGTCGAGTCATTCTCAATGATATCCACTCGGGGACTGTGGTCACCATCGTCCTCTCGGACCATTGTAGCCAAAGCATACCGAGCAGGATTTTCTTGGCCAAGAGCAAATGAGATGGCGAAAGAAATAGTGGACAAGTCACGAAGGATGTCGGTTCTACTCCAATATGTCACACAAGCTGCGTCGACCTTGAAGACCATTCCGCTCGTCGGCCTTTTGCGGTATGGGGGTTGGACATGATCGGTCCCTTACGAGCGGGTCGGGTGGCTTCACGCATGTACTGGTAGCAGTCGACAAGTTCACCAAGTGGATTGAGGCTAAGCCAATCAAAAAACTTGACGCTGGTACTGCTGTTTCCTTCATCAGAAAGTTGACGTTCAGATATGGAGTCCCGCACAGTATTATCACGGACAATGGGTCAAATTTTGACTCGGAAGAATTCAAGGATTTCTGCAACTCCCAAGGCATACGAGTCGACTACGCTTCAGTCGCTCATCCACAGTCGAATGGACAGGCAGAACGAGCCAATGGATTGATCCTCAAAGTCGAAGCCCGTTTGATCACGAGATCTCAAACATGCGGTGGTGCTTGGGTTGATGAACTTCCTTGATGCTTTGGGGTGCGAGGACCACGCCTAATCGGTCATTGGGAGAACTCCTTTTTCTGGTCTATGGGGCGAAGCAGTTTTACGAGTGATCTCCTTCACAATGCTCCACGAATTGAACTTTATAATGAAGCGAAGCTGAGCAAGCGCGTCGGGATCGATCGACCTCTGGAAGAGGAAAGGAAATGGCTTTGATCCGCTCGACCATTTACCGGCAAGACTTGCGCCGCTTTGTCGCGAAATGTGAGAGGTCGAGCCTTTCGGGAAGGGATCTGGTCCTTGGTGGATCAGCGAAGCAACATAAGCTTGCTCCCTCTGGGAAGGTCCTTCATCGTCACAAGGTTCTCCACAATGGGGCATATCGTCTCTACAATGTCGAACACGATATCGATGAGCCCGAGCTTGGAATCGGATCTGCTCCGCCCGTTTTACATAAAGTTTTTCACTCGGAAGAATTGTAATAAAGTACTCTTGTAGCTCACGAGCTTTGAAGTAATAGTGTCATAATTCCTTCATAATTTTTGTCACTTTTTATTTTGCGTCGAGTAAAATTTTCACTTCCCCGATGGGTGGCTTAATCGCGAATCCGTTCGCCTAAGTTTTTACAAATCCTACCGAGTGGTAAGCGGACTTCCACTCGGGGCTTAGCTGCAGCCAGTGCTCGCCTAAGTTATTAAAAATCCTACGAGTGGTAAGCGGACTTCCACTCGGGGCTTAGCTGCAGCCAGTGCTCGCCTAAGTTATTAAAATCCTACCGAGTGGTAAGCCAGACTTCCACTCGGAGGCTTAGCTGCAGACTCGGTGCTGCGCCTAAGTTTTTACAAATCCTACCGAGTGGTAAGCAGACTTCCACTCGGGGCTTAGCTGCAGCCAGTGCTCGCCTAAGTTATTAAAATCCTGTCGAGTGGTAAGCCGGACTTCCACTCGGGGCTTAACTGCAGCCAGTGCTGCGCCTAAGTTATTGAAAATCCTACCGAGTGGTAGCGAGACTTCCACTCGGGGCTTAGCTGCAGTCAAGGACTCGCCTAAGCATAAAGTATACTAGCAAGGAAAAGCAGGCGCAGGTCATTGCGACCCTCTCCTCCGAGCTACACCATAAGTATGATGTGCGATTGCAAGGAATATGAAGTGCAGGATGGCTGCGACCCTCTTCTCGAGCTTGACACAAATACAAAAGAAATCCTACAGTGGAGAGCAAACCTCCCACTCGGAGGTTTAACTGCAACCCAGTGCTCGCCTAAGATAAAAGAAATCCTGCAGTGGAGAGCTAACCTCCCACTCGGGGCTTAACTGCAGCCTAGCGCTGCGCCTAAGATAAAAGAAATCCTACAGAGTGGAGAGCAAACCTCCCACTCGGGGCTTAAGCTGCAGCCCGATGCTGCGCCTAAGGTATAAGAAATCCTACAGTGAAGAGCAAACCTCCCACTCGGAGGCTTAGCTGCAGCCAGTGCTCGCCTAAGTTATTTAAATCCTACCGAGTGATAAGCCAGGCTTCCACTCGGAGGCTTAGCTGCAGCTCCGTGCTCGCCCTAAGGAATAAGTCATTGCAGTCGGCATCCCGCTGATTAACACTGCAAAAAGCAATCCAAGCCAAGAGCAATCATATCCAAACATCCAAGCCAAATTTAGGTCGATACCTAAAAGAACCGAGAGTGCTCGGGCACTAAGCACATTAAGGTTTTATCGGTTACAACTCCACTCGGCATACCGAGGCAAATTTAAAGTCAAAGGAAGTTTTTACCCCTCTGTGGAGGCTGGATGGAAACAACGAACTTCGTCAAGATCAATCCCGTCGGCAATCCAGCGTGGCAGCAGCGATGAAAGTCTCCATGAAGGTCCACGAAGTCGTGCTTTTTGGTGTTGGCCACTCGGATCGCCATGACTTATCTTCTCGAGCTTCCTTGCAATGGACTCGCGCCGGAACCACGAGCGGCGTCCGCACCGCACCGAGCCGAGATTTCTTCCACTCTTGCACTCGGTCGGGGCGGCGTTCGATCGAGCCATCAATGACTCAAGGTCATTTTGGAGTGTCTCATTGGGCGAGTGTCGAGTCGATGCGGGGCGTAGCCACCTTGATCTTGCGAGATAATCCACAACAGCAACAGCAGGACTCGATCGGAAGATGTTCATAGCAGTTTCATCGTTCACGGGGAATTAGCGAGGTCAAGGTTCGTCTCCGGTGGCTGGTTTCTTCTTGAAGTTGCGGCGAGAACTCTGCAAAGACAAAACCCGAGTCGGAAAAGCGGTCGAATGGAAACATAGCAGTTGGGAGGATTGGTCGAGTGGAAAAGGTTACCTTGAGCTTAAGAAACAATTTCTTAGCAAGGCCGCCCAAGAGGCTTTCCGTCTCGTTCTTCTTCCCAGCCAGTTGGAGGATCTTCTCGGTCGAGTTCTTCTTGTCGACTTTCATCCGTTCGGCATCCTTGCGGCGGCGGCGAGCAACCTTGGATCGGCGTTATCTGTTCGAGCTTGGCAGCGAGAGGCCAGTTTTTCATCGGCAAGCTTGATCTTCTCGAGACAGCTCAAGCTCCTTCTTCCTTTGAGCCTCCTTCACCTTGCACTGTAAATCGCAGCAAAGTCAAACTTGAAGCAAGTGGGAGGAGGGCAGTCGTTGAAATCTCACCAAACATACCTTTGGTCTCCTCCTTCGCCTTCGTCGGGTTCTCTTGCACAGTTTCAAGTCCAACTCGAGCTGAATATGCTTCGCTCCGATTCGATATAGCGTGCCGCAAGATCACAAGATTTCTCTGAAGAGTCGATTGCAAAAATATCGAGATAATCCACTTCCGAGTGAATCAAGAAAAAATGTGCGTTTCTAAGACTACGATCGAATGCAAGCATTCAACCGTAGTCTCGGGGACTACACCAGTGGGTGCACTCAGCGTGCCCCTTTGGTCTTATTCAAGACATAGTCGACCGATCGACCCGATAAAAAAAAGCGAGTCGACCGATCGACTAGTTCCATTCTTAGTAAGCCTAAGGCGAGTCGACCGATCGACCAACAAAAAAAAAAGTCGACCCGTCGACGAGCTTCTTGATTGTAATCAGCGCCAGCGATCGATCACGGTCTCGAGGACTACACCCGGTGGGTGCACTCAGCGTGCCCCACTAGTTTGGCTACATTCATTCCATTAGGATCTTGATCAACATCTACTTAGTAAGCCTAAGACCATTGCCGGTGATCGACCTTAGCCTTGGGGACTACACCGGCGGGTGCACTCAGCGTGCCCCGCTAACAAGGAGTTTTTATCGACACACCTAGTGGGTGACTGCTATTGCTACAAATTTGAGAAAGAAAAGTTTGATAGCATATCCTAACGAGCGGTGGTGGTCGACTAACTGAACATTGCTCACGAAGAGGCGAGCTGGCGTAATAAGCTGCTTGGCTCGCTTCGGCGATCTTCACTGCTCCATCATGATCCTGCTTGACGGATCGCCTCTTTAGCGACATCAGCCTGGTCCTCCGGGCGTGGTGCGTGGTGAAGATCGAGGCTGTCAGCACTTTCGGCGAAGTGGGTCGGGCACTCGTCAGCGGATTTGCAAAAGATCTGATATGTCGAGTGCCGCCTTCCCCTTCCGTCCACGATGGTCTCGGCGCCGTCGCACCTTAGGTTTCTCTGCCGGCAGATGCCTTCCTGCTCCTCCTAGCCCTCGGTGGCTCCTCATCCTCATCATCGTCATCGAGGAGAGTGATGATATTATCGGTGGAGCTTGAGAAAAGAGTTAAGATCAGGAATTTTGAGTCGGTCGTTGAGAACAAAATTAAGGATATAGTACCAGGATTTGAGGTGGCGGCGTCCTCCATCTCATGGTCGTCGACTTTAGCTGAGGTTTGATCATCGCGCTGAAATTCCAAAGAGTCGGTCGACCAATTCATATATCAACGGAGACAAAATTTGTGTAAAGCAAGAAGACTTAAGCAATATGTTTACCACGAGATGGTGGGGATGGACACCTTCATTTTTGGCGAGAGGCTTGGTTGTCCTCGGCGGAACTACCTTCGGTTGCTTGGCGCCTTCTCGATCGGCACGGAGAAGCGGTCCGAGGCGTTTGGTTGGCTGCAGGCGTCGCGACTCCTACCGCGTTCGGCCGAAGGTCGTGCACAAGCTTTGACCGCCTTTCCAAAGCGCGGTGGTGCGACTTCCTCCTCCTCATCCTCGTCGTCCTCGTCGTCCTCGTCATCATCATCATCGTCGTCGCCGCGTCTCTGCGTCATCTGAATTCCACTCCTCTTGGCTCTCACCTCCCTTGGCTTCCCCCTCCTCGGTCGGAATCTGGCGCCGTTGGGCATTGAGTATAGCTCTGTGAGGGCACGGAGGTATCAAGCGAGTTCGATCGACCAAATTCTGAAGCACACTCGACATACATGCAGCAGAAAATAGAACAAGTGTACCTTATGCGGAACATTATCGCGATCAAGCGGAGAAATCCTCCGGGATCGCGAGATTGTCCTTGTTTCCGGTGATCGAAGCCATCCATCTTTCCACTACGGCATCGTCGGCGCCTCCGGGTGGGCCGAGTTTCGTCTTGATGCCGCAATACAACCACATCTGATGACTCCGGGCCTGAAGGGGCTGGATTCGCCTCAAAGAAAAACCTCCAGGAGGTCCATGCCGATCCTCCGTCCCTAACCAGCTGCACCACCGGTCCATCAGCATCTTCACTTCAGTCCTTTCTTGAGGACAACCTTGGGGAGGAGGGTGCATTCACTCGACTCATGGTGAATGCAGGAGGCGGTCGTTGCCCGGCGTCGCCTCATTCCGGCAATAGAACCAGGTCATTGCCAGCCCCTAAGCTGACTCGGGAAAATGCATAGCTGGAAAGGTGCTTTTGTTCCTCAAGCTGGACTCCTAAACCACCACACATCTGGACTACTTGGGTCTTCTCGTCACGGGACTTGCTTTCTTCACGGTCTGAGGCGACATGTGAAGATGTAATTGAACAAGCCCAGTCACGGTCGACAGCCCGTGAAGTTTTCGCACATAGATACAAGCGCGGCAAGGTATGCGATGGAGTTTGATGTGAAATGGTGAAGCTGGGCTCCAAAGAAATTCAGAAAACCTCGGAAGAATACACTCGGTGGCAACGAAAAACCTCGGTCGACATGGGTGGCCAAAAGCACGCACTCACCCTCTTCTGGTTGAGGCTGCCACTCTCGGCCAGGAAGTCTCGCGGCGTTGTGAGGAATCAATCCGTCGTTGGCCATATCAAGAGATCCTTCTCCACGATCGTCGGTGGATCCAGTCTCCCTGGACCCAGCCTTTCGGCAGCTTGGATCTCGACGAAGAACCACCGCGACCGGTGGATCTCCCCTTCGCCTTCTCGGCCGCCGACGCCTTCTCCGCCACCGACGCCTTCTTCGCACGCTCCAGCATCGTCGTCTTCTCTTTGCCCATAGCCGCCGGCGGAATGCGCAAGGGGAGAGATGGCAAGGGAGCAGCGGCGTAGGTGGAGAGCGGAGGCGGAGAGAACGGGGGAGGAAGAACAAGGTACTGTGCATGAGCCTCCGGGAGTTACATTTATAGCATCCCTTCCGAGTGGATGACAGGTGGACCCAAGCAATCTAATCATATCCCGAGCCACCGCACTGCGCGATACGTGGCGGAGAAAGCGGCGCGGAAATCGAGGCGCCCCTGTTACGTCCCATCCAAGCGCCGCAGTCTGTTCCGTTTCGCGCGCTTCCCCAAATTTCGTATCCCGCGAGATCCGCGGGCGACGGATCAGTCTGTCAAATGCGAGATCTCCTGCGATCCGTTACTCAGGTATAGCAGAGAAAGTCACTCGACTAAAGAACAAGAATGGATCAAGTCGACTGAAGGAAAGTTTCTTGTTATCAACAAAGAAGATCTTGATCCAAGACAACACGTAGCGACGCAAAAGCGTCGGAAACAACGTCAACTCCTCCTTCACTCAAGCCTCAATCCATTCGGGGCTAATGATGGATTCATGTACCTAGGGTAGGGTCATAGGCCTGACCTAAGCGTCCTACCAAGGGTACTCACGGAAGAAATCATCTTCGATCGACCGAAGAGAATCCACTCGACCGGATGGAAGCACTCGACCATGGAAGACCCACTCGACCATGAAGATTCACTCGACCACCGAGAAGGTCGAAGGCACTCCGCGAAGGCAGCGGTTTACTATTGAATAGACTTAATGATAGTTAAAGCGCCTTATGAGGCGTTACGATAACCCCGGCAATGTACTTTAATCCCTCCATTATGTGGGCTGGCTGGGGTCTGGCGCACTCTATATAAGCCACCCGCTCCACGAGATAGAAGGGTTCAGATTCTTGTAATACTCATACTCATAATCCACTCGACCGCCTCGGGGCTCCGAGGCGTAGGGCTGTTACTTCCTCGAGAAGGGCTGAACTTCGTACATCCTTTGTCTCCACAACTGCTCCATAGCTAGGACATCGCCTCTCCTTAACCTACCCCTACTTCTCTTGTCGGACTTAGAACCACGACAATGACCGTCCACTGGATTCTGGCGCTTGACCTAGTTTTCTTGCCTTATAAATAGGACCGAAGGGTCATTCTTTTCTCCTTCGCTTCCTCTTCTTCTTCCTCGCGCCATTGCCTCTGGAGCTCCGTCGTCACCATCAATCGCCTCGCTTCGACCTTGGCGCTGCATCAACCTGTTAGGACCAGAATCTGCGTATTTCTCCGCATCTCCTTCGTTTCGGTAAATCTCCTGCCCTTCTTGATCATTCGTCATCTTAGATCTGTTTCTAGGGCTCAAGCTTCATACCACGTTCTTCGTATGCTCTCACCTTTCTAGCTTTTGAACCATGCTATGAATCCTTTTCTGTACCAAACGAAGGTTCCTGCTTATCCGCCGCACTTTATTATCTGAACCCCATAGATCTTCTGCATATATATATCTTTACGGCACATCCCTGTTTCTTCTTTGCTTTCGCGACGCTTTTCCTGTTTTTCTGAAAACTCGCGTTTGATCCATAATAAACATGAACTCTTGTGAAACCTGTTTCTGTCCATTTCCTTTGAAGCCAAGATTAGGCGGTTTAACTCACCATAATATCAAAAATTGCTAAACCGGCATTGGCACACCATTAGTCCCCGTGTTGAACCGCCAACATATATCTGACATCATATCGTATCGAACTGATTCATCGGAACATCCTCCGGTTTATCCTATCTTGGATTAATTACTCTGTAATAAGTATTTTCTTAAACCGGATTCTTCTCCTTGTAGACCTCATGATGGCCAAACAGGTGTATGAATGCAACTGGGTCCCTTCCCGCGTCTCTGAGACACAACTGAATGAATTAGTGTCAATTGGCGCTTTGGATGACGAAACACCATCCATTGGAGGGTTCACGGTGAGAATGTCCTCCCACTCCCCAGGAAGGTGAAGTTGTAGTTTTCGCGGATCACTTGTTCCGGGGTTTCAAACCGCCCGGGTCAAAGTTTTACCGGGACGTAATGGCCAACTTTCAACTCCGTCCCCAAGATATCGGCCCCAATTCTATTACCAACTTGTGCCATTTTCAAGTGCTGTCCGAAGCATATCTGCAAGAGGAGCCTTCTGTTGAGCTGTTCCGGGATCTCTTCCACCTAAACCGTCGTACCGAATTCACCGATGGCCCCAATACCGAATTGGGCGGTATGGCTATCCAGAAGAGGAAAGAGATCACTTATCCCCACGTCAAGCTCCACTCTCATCCCAAAGAGTGGAGCATAACTTGGTTCTATCAGAGACACTCTCCTGAAGGTGAAAATCCTTTACGGTTTCCGTCAGGCGGCTCAACAACACACATCCCTTTCATAGCGATTGACCGCGAAAGAGAGAAGCATCGCTCCCCAACTATCCAAGCTCCGGGCCTTTATGGCCAACGGTTTGATTGGAATCGATCCGCACGCTGCTGGTTATCTTGGGGCATATTGCCTCGAGCCGGCGTTCGGTTTGATGTGCGATATACCGGCGATGTCGATGACCCACTCCGACACACCAAACTGGAATTGTCTCGAAGATGAAGTCACAGATTGATGAGGAAGATCTTGAATGAACGGAGCACCCTCGTGCCCAAACCGGCTTGGCTCCTTCTGCACCTTCAACGCACCTCCTGCGGTAAGCCTCGACTGTGCCATCATTAAATTTTACCATTACTTTCATACTTGCAATTCTCAATTATTTCCGATCCAGGGTGATGATCCGTTTTGGAGCAAGAAACTCTCGCAAGATAAAGTGGACAAGGCTGGGCGGCAAAACCGCCCAAAACAAAAGTTGTTAAGAAATCCGCCCACAAGAGGAAAACCACGGCCGTCGATCCGGCCATCGATGATGATGTGGGTAATCCGAACTTGATTCTCTTGGCTTGTTTTTACCGTCTTATTGATGGCGATGTTTGTCGGGGCGATCTTTGAAGCCAACAACGCTGGATTTGCCGAGGTAACCATTCTCTCTTCGATTCAACAAACTTACCTTCACCAAAATTTCGCCGGGCAAACCGGAAAGTTAACTTTTCTCATCCTCTTGCTCACTTGGACCCCAAACTTCTTATGAAGACGCAGCAGCACAAGGCCCGCCGCACAACCCGGCACAGCGGACAGGTAGTTACCTCTGCCGGTTTACCAAACAGCCCGGCTCGAAAGCGCCGCACCGAGGTTTCCAGCCATTTTATTACCTTGAATTCCAAAGCGGGTTTATTCCGTCAACCTCTTAATCCGTCCGACTCCGATTATCAGGTCACCTCTCATTCATCCTCTGGCGAATCGTCAGCCACTCAGCTACCACCACTGAAGATAGCTGTCGGGTAAGTCAATATGACCACATGTTTGTCAATTTCTTCTGTAATGTATGTGCCTTATTTCTGAATCCTTTGTCTCTTCAGGACCAAACCGAAACCCAGCAAGAAAGCTCGTTTGGAGAAAACAACTGAAGAGGCTGCCGCTTCAGACCACGAGCAGGCGCCGGATCATGAAAAAGTGGCCTTTGAAGACATTCCAAGTGATCCCCCGGTTCAAGAAGATGTGATTCCGGAGGAGAGGCCTGCGACTGTTTCAATGTCTGTTGATCCGGCCGCCCGTACCGTCCGGTTTGAAGATCCTCATAGTCCAGCTGAAACAGAAGTACCCGCACGATCCGTCGAATCGAAGGACGACGACGTTGTAATCACTGGAACGGGCCAGTCTGAACCGGGGAATGCTGCAACTCTAACCCGGCATACTGTGAAAGAGGACTCTTCCACTTTTAACAAAGGAAAGTGGAATGCAGAGATGGAAACATACGCCGTTGTGGCGCCCAAGACCTTCATTCGGATATCTAAACCGGCTTCTGATGAGCCGTGATTATGAAGCGGCTTGGTGAAACTGATGAGAGATAAGTTTGAGGTAACGCTCCTTTCTTTATCACCGATATAGTAATCCTGTAGCCCCCAAGGACGGTTTGCAATCTTGGATCAAACTGGTACTTGTTAATTTTCTTTGCTAGATTTCGCAATCTTTTCTCATAACCACCAAGGCCGGTTGAAATATGCATATGTAAACCGGCATTCCATAACTTCCTTTAATAGAATCAAATAGCCATTAGCCCCCAAGTGCGAGTTGAATCGCGTATTGAACTTGGGACTTTTCCATGTATTAGTAATAAAAAAATGGAAGGTACATTAGCCCCCAAGTGTCAAGCATATAACGATGTTGTGTGGTTGAGACTTGATCTTTAATCGCTGGCTGATGATACTGTCAATATGCAGGCTGAGGTGAAAATCAAGGATGATCGGATTGCTGATTTACAGGCAGCATTGGCGACCCAGCAGGCCGAGACGGACATAGCCAAGAAGGAGCTAACTGTTGCCCTGACTGCTGCAGAACAAGCAAAGGATAACATGAAGAAGGAACAGCTATGCGGGCCTTTGAAAAGGCCAACTTGCTCAAGCGGGCGGAAAATCTGAAGCCGCCCTTAAAGCGGTGGTAGATGATCGGCGGCCGTGAAGCGGCAAGTGCATTCTATGGCGGCAGCCATCTTCGTAAGTCCCCGTGAATAAGTGTAATTTACTTTTCCTGCTGCTCCGGTATTCGGTTTGAAACTGTCCCTGTTATGAAACGCAGCACGCGTTGGGCACTTGGGGAACGGCGTGCGGAAAAAACTGAAGGCTGTCTACACTTTAGTGGAGCAGTCAGATATACGGAGCCCAGCGTGTGATTACCACAATGTCACATAACAACCCGGCGCCGTCCCGATCCAAGACACCTTGAACGGCTATCCATCCTGCCTTCCCGGATTGAGGAGGTAAAGAAGTCTGCTGCACGAACCGGAGCCATCAACGCCTTGATCGGGCCAAAGCACAGGTGCGATTTTGATCCGATGGAAGCAGCCGGGGCTATCGGTGTGAAGGAAGGCGGCTCGGACTTTAATGAAGAGGACTTGCATGCAATAAACCGTGCGATCGCCCGCTTGCTTGTCAATTGGCGGAGGAAGCGATTTGGAGCACTACCAAGCCCAATACAACGATCGAACAAGCGTGTGTCGCTCCAACTTTTGAACCGAAAACTTGATTCCTCCAATCCGTAAGCACACTTACGCTCGACGATGAGCCGTCGTCTTTGATTCATGAAGAAGCTGTTTTCAAGCGATGGGCATCGATCGGACTTCGTGGATTTCCGGCCAATGGGTAGAGAGGAGGATCTTTGAAGCGGCGGAGGATGAAGAACGATTGTGAACCGTGGCGGTTTAGAAAACACTGATCATTTCGGCACTGTGTTGCCTTGTAATAGCTTTAGTCAAACTTTGTTGCCTGGGTATGCCTTCGTGCATCGAGTAAACTTCTGTTTGATTCACATTTCCAGCAACCAAAAGATTGAACTTCGGCGGTGGTGATACCGCCAGCCGGTTTATAGCATTCAATATATCTTATGTATTGAAAATCAAATAGTATGTGATACAAATACCTGCCATATCCGGGCATAAAGCTGGCATAGCCAATCTTGAAGCGGAGGCTTTCTTGTTAAAAACCATAACCGTCTGGTGAAACAATAATCCCCACATAGGCGTGCTGAATCAGCACAAGCCCCCATGTTTCTCCATAAGGATGAACCGGAAAAAGGTAAACCAGAAAGAGAAAAACTTCGGTGTAATACCAAACCGTGTCCTGTCAGTTTATTACTGACAGTTAAACCGGATAAAAATATGCGTCGGGCTTTAAAAGCGCAACAGAATTGAACACCAAATATGGCAACAAAGGCAATAACTCTTTGCAAAAGTAAAGCTTCATGGAGCTGGTCAGATGGCATTACCATGGTCGACGCAACCAAGCCCTCAAGGCGTAGCGATGGTGCTAGTCAGCCAGGTCCCCAAAAGACTCTTGGCGAAAGTCGCCGCCAAGTGGCGTGACATTGGTTCGGGTTCGACCAAGCCCCAAGTGGCGCTGGCCCTATTGGCCGACCAAGAGGCGTGACGGTTCAGGCGTGACCGTGTCCCCAAATGATCTGGTGGCTTTCGCCTATCAAGAGGTGTTGCATTGGTTCGGATCGACCAAGCCCCCAAATGACAAATATGACTATCAAGGGGTAAACCGGAGCCGCTTTTAAAACAGAAAACACTCCGTGTAACCACACATGAGAAGAAAGACAGAGACCCGCTTTAGCCGAGGCCCTGATTTTTATTATATCGAAGATAATATATACATTGTTATGCTATGTACATAAACCGAGCCGATGACTCATGTGTAGTAAGGTCGAAGATGAGCTATATTCCACGGCCTGTTGGTCTCCTCCTCGATGTCGTGAGTCTTTATGCTCTCGAATATCAACCAGATAATAGGAACCGTTGTGCAGATTCTTGCGACCACAAAGGGCCCTTCCCAAGGTGGGGATAGCTTGTGCATATCTCATGCGGTCTTGGATGAGACGAAGCACCAAATCTCCTTCTGAAAGGCTCTGGTTTTAACCCGCGGCTGTGATAACGACGAAGATCTTCTGGTAAATCGCCGACCGAGCAGCGCCATATCACGCTCCTCATCCAAGTGGGTCCAAAGCGTCTGTCGTGCCGCTTCATTGTCCGCTTCAACATAAGCCGCTACACGGGTGAATCGTGCTCGATATCATCGGGGAGAATCGCTTCGCTCCATAAACCATGAAGAAAGGCGTGTAGCGATGAGCCGGTTTGGCGTAGTATTGATACTCCATAGTACCGATGGGAGCTCTTCAACCCAGCACCACGGTGTTCTCTCGTGAACGGAACGAAGTCGTGGTTTGATGCCTCGCAAGATTTCTGATTAGCACGCTCTCGCCTGCCCGTTGGATGGGGTGCGCCATCGATGATACATCAAGTCGGATATGCTCACGTTCACGTAATTCTTTCATAGCTCCCTTGGACAAATTAGTGCCATTGTCGATAATGATCTTGTGTGGAAAGCCAAACGGAAAATCACCTTTTGATGAACGCACCGCTGTTGCGCATCACACTTCTCGGCGAGTTCCGCTTCAACCCACTTGGTAAATTTGTCCACTGCCACTAACGGTGGGTTTTCTTATCTTTGGATCGCTTAAAAGGCCCGACCATATCCAGCCCCCATGTCGCAAGCGGCCACGTTATTGGGATCATCCTCAACTCTGTGCGGTACATGGGCACGCTCGAGAACTTCGACACCCATCGCATCGTTTGACCAAGTCCTCCGCGATCGGCATGAGCAGTTAACGGTAAAATCCATGACGGAATGCCTTTGCCACCAGGGACTTTGAACCGGCATGATGCCCACAATCCCCTTCATGGATTTCTCGTAAGATTTCGCAACCTTCCTCAGGGGAGACACAGCATTGAAACGCCCCTGAAACACTGCAATGATGCAACTCGCCATTAATAATCGTCATAGACTTGGAGCGCCGGATTACCTGCCTGGCCAAAACCTCATCGTCTGGCAATTCTCCTCGAGTCATATATGCAAGATAAGGCACCGTCCAATCCGGAATAGCATGCAATGCTGCCACCAACTGGGCTTCCAGGTCAGGAATTGCCAAATCCGCTTCACCAGGGAGCTGAACCGACGGGTTGTGCAAGATGTCGAGGAAGACATTAGGGGAACGGTTTCTGTTGAGAACCCAAAGCGGCTTAAAGCGTCGCCGCCGTTCCTCGGCGATCCACATGATCCACTTGATATCCCTTGAAGCACCCTGCAATATTATCCACCTCTCGTCGATATGCAGCCATGAGGGGGTCCTTAGAATCCCAAGTGCCAGATACTTGCTGCGCCACCAGGTCCGAGTCACCAAAACACTTAACCCGGCTTAAGTTCATCTCCTTAGCCATCCGGAGACCATGGAGCAAAGCTTCGTACTCAGCTGCATTATTAGTACAAGGGAACATTAGACGGAGAACGTAACAAAACTTATCACCTCGTGGGGAAGTTAACACCACTCCGGCCCCCGAGCCTTCCAACTGCTGGATCCATCGAAGTGGATGGTCCAAAGATGTATGATCCGGTTTCTCCTCGGTGCTTGTAACTCCGCCCAATCATTAATGAAGTCAACAAGTGCTTGTGATTTCATCGCTGCGTGGTGTATATTTGAGCCCATGCGCCCAAGCTCGATGGCCCATTTTGCAATCCGACGATCGCCTCCGGTTTTGTATGATATCACCCAAAGGAGCTGAACTAACCATCGTAATAGGATGCCCTTGGAAATCTTGTTTCAGCTTCCGGGTGGCCATAAAAACACCATAGACTAGCTTCTGCCAATGCGGATACCTCTGTTTGGACTCAATAAGTACCTCACTGATATAATAAACCGGCCGTTGAACCGGATATTCCTTTCCTGCCTCCTTGCGCTCTACCACAATGGCTACGCTCACCGCTCGTGCATTGGCTGCCACATATAATAACAGCGGTTCCTTGTCAACTGGAGCTGCAAGGACAGGCGGGTTGGCCAATTGCCGCTTTAGGTCCTCGAAAGCTTCGTCAGCAGCTGGACTCCAGACGAAATGATCTGTCTTCCTCAGCATCTGGTATAAAGGAATAGCCTTCTCTCCAAGGCGGCTGATAAACCGGCTCAATGCCGCAATCCGGCCCGCCAAGCGTTGAACATCGTTGATACACTTCGGTTTAGCCAAGGAGGTGATCGCTTTAATTTTCTCCGGATTGGCCTCGATTCCCCTGTTAGACACCAGGAACCCCAATAGCTTGCCAGCCGGAACACCAAAAACACACTTGGCCGGATTAAGCATCATCTTATAAATGCGCAGGTTGTCGAAGGTCTCCTTCAAATCATCCACCAGCGTCTCCTTCTGTCTCGACTTCACCACAATGTCATCCACATAAGCATGCACATTACGGCCGATCTGTGTATGCAAGCAATTTCAGACACACCGCCGATAAGTAGCTTGGGCGCTCTTGAGCCCAAAAGGCATAGACACATAACGAAGGCTCCAAAGGGAGTTATAAGCGCCGTTTTCTCCTGGTCCTTGACCGCCATCTTGATCGATGATATCCAGTATCGTCCAAAAAGCTTAAACGCTCACATCCTGCCGTAGCATCAATAATCTGATCAATGCGGGGAGAGCAAAAGGATCTGCTGGACAAGCCTTGTTAAGATCGTGTAGTCCACACACATCGCCAGTGCCATTTTCTTAAGGACCAGCACCGGATTAGCAAGCCACTCTGGATGAAACACCTCGATGATAAAACCAGCTGCGAAGCTTTGGCTACTTCTTCTCAATGGCCTTGCGTCTTTCTTCATTAAACCGGCGGAGGAACTGTTTCACGGTTTATACTTAGGATCCACATTAAGTGTGTGCTCGGCGAGTTCCCTCGGTACACTGGCATGTCGATGGCTTCCATGCAAAATGTCCCGGTTCTCACGGATGAACTTCGATGAGCGCGCCTTCCTATTTAGGATCCAGGTTGGCACTGACGGTGAACTGCTTGGACGAATCGCCTGGTACGAAGTCAATAAGCTTGGTTTCAGCTGCCGATTTGAATTTCAGATCCGATTCATGCTCCGTAGTAGGCTTCTTTAGAGGGGTCATATCTGCCGGATCAACATTGTCCTTATAAAATTTCAACTCTCTCGGGCACGCATCGCTTCGCATAAGCTGCATCTCCTTCCTCACATTCCAAAGCGACTCGGCGGCTTCCATGCACCGTTATTGTTCCTTTGTAACCCGGCATTTTGAGCTGCAAGTAGATATAACAAGGTCGTGCCATGAACTTAGCATAAGCCGGCCGTCCAAACAGGGCATGATATGGGCTCCGGATTTTCACCACCTCAAAGGTTAGCTTTTCAGACCGGGAATCATGCTCATCTCCAAAGGCCACATCCAAGGCTATCTTGCCAATAGGATAAGCAGATTTGCCTGGCACTACACCATGGAACACCGTATTGGACGGTCTGAGATCTTTATCTGTGAGACCCATGCGACGGAAAGTGTCATAATACAATATATTGATACTGCTTCCTCCATCCATAAGCACCTTAGTAAATTTATAGCCCCCAACTTGGGGGTCTACCACCAAAGCCAGTGACCCGGATTATCAACCCGGGGGGGATGGTCCTCTCTGCTCCATACGATAGGCTGCTCTGACCAACGCAAATACCGTGGCAAAGCCGGTTCAACAGAATTCTCGCCCGTTTGTGAAGCTTCCGATCCGCTTGTCCAAACTGGTTGTGAAAACATGATCCGCCCGCCATTCAACTGCTTTGGCTGGCTCGATAGCTTTATTGCCGCTGCTGCTTCTTGGCTACCTTGATTACTCGGTTGTTGAAATTGCCTGGTTGTGCCCTGAACAGGAAGCTCCGTCTGACCCGCCCATGAAAACCGGATCTGAACCGCCACCGATCCCTGGTCATATCGGAAAGCATCGAATTTTTGAACTCTTGCATAATAGAACAGTCTTTCCAAAGATGATTTGATGGGTTTTCTTCAGTATCGTGTTTGGGACAAGGCTGATTCAACAAGTAATTCAAGCGGCTTGCACCAGCATTTGGACCCGATTCGCCTTGCCTCTACGGGCGCGGGCCTCATCCTGCGCATTAGTGTTGGCTACGAAATCATCAGCCTTGCGCTTGCCCCGCTTTCCATGACCTGCGGTTTGAAATGCTGCTGCTTGGAGTTGCCATTCTTCTTTCCCTTCCTCGCTTCGTCATCATCGCTTGGGGTCCTTGGTACCGCTCGAATCGGCATATTTCACCAAAGCGTTCATGAGGGTTCTGTATCGTTGCGTAACCGCTTCATCGCCCCGGCTTCAGTTTGAGGCTCAAACCGCGGTTGCTTTCGGTGTGATGATCGCCGAGTCGGCATTGATCCGGTCGAGGAGTGTAAAATCTCGACACACGGCGCACTCCAGTGGGTTGTTGACTCCCCTTCTTCTGAGCATAAGCCGCCAGTCCACTATAGACTTTGGTTGTTTACATGTATCTTTGAAATTCTGGATAAGCGGGCCGTGAATCGACCCCATGAACTCGATAGAATTGGGCGGCAAGCTTTTCAACCAAGTACGGGCTGTGCCCTCCATCATCATGGTGAAGTATTTTGCACATGCTGCTTCATCAACATCAAGCATCTCCATGGCCATCTCGTAACTCTCAACCCACGCCTCAGGGGATAGATCTGCAGTGTAATTTGGCACCTTACGCGGGCCTTTAAAATCCTTAGGCAGACGCACATTGCGCAAAGCGGGGACTAAACAGGGCACTCCCAAAGCGGAGGTGACTCCTGGTCCGGTGAAGGAGGTAGGGCGAACCGGCGTGTGTTGACCCGCATCACCCTGTGCTGCTAACTCGGCTTCCCTGCGTGCCCGGGCCCGATCCACCACCTCCTGAGCATTACGAGCGCTGCCTATCTGGTGATTGCCTCGGGCGCTTCACGGTCCCGCAGACATTTGATAGGGCGGTTCATCCATCTTTCTTTGTAGCTCCGGCTTGGACGGGGCGTAGAGTGAATCCGATCGCGGCTGTATGAATATGCTTCCTGCTGGATTAGTGCAGTCCGGAGAAGCTCCTTAACCCGGCGTGTCTCAACTGCTTGTGGGGAATCTCCTTCGACTGGGATCGCCTCCAATCGTGCAGCAGCCGCAACAAGGTTGTCCATAGGGTTAGAGTAATGGCCCGGGGGCGTCTGTACCGGCGGAGGAATCACTATATTCTGCTGCGGGGGCTCCATCAGGCGTGGTTGGACCGTCGCTCCTGCTCCTGGTGCCTCAATCCGGTTTACCTCCTGTCTTTGGGCGGATTCTTGGGTCCGCTCGAGGTCGAAAAGAGGTTTCTGGGGTCGAGCCCTGATGGCAGACGCGATCTCTACTTCCGCTTTAACACCTCCTGCGACGCGTTTTGGTCGAGCATAAGTTTGTAAGCCTGTGCATCCAAAGCGGCCCGCTCTGCGGCCATGCGCTCCTTCTCTGCCGCTAGATCCGCTTTGGCTTGCGTGATCTGCTCTTTCACCTTTGCAATTTCTGCGTTATGAGCCTCTTGATCGGCCGGGTTATCCTCCGCCATGAGCGCTGCTAGCGCATCAAACAGGTCTGACAAAACTTGAACCGGCGGGTGCACCGGGCCTCCGGCCCCTGCTACCGCGGCTGAACCGGAAAGCATTGCTGCTGCGGTTGAAGAGGTTTTGACTGAGTACCGCCATGAATATCGATCCGGTTTAGCTGGCACAGGGGGTCCGGAATCTGTCACCATCGGAACAGCCCTCGATCATACCATCCTGCAATGGTACAATGACTCGGTCTCTCCTGCTGAAGATTCATCGCCGGAGTAAACGACGGTCTCGCTACCGTAGCCTGAACCGGCATCATACTCCCCTCCATGGGTAACTCCAACGAAGACATGCTTCACAGCCGGTTTAGCTCGGGCTGGTTGCGCGCGCTGAGCCGTCTCAACGAGGTCGGTGCAGATGTCCGGCTCAGGCCCTCCGATCTTGCCGATGAAGACGTGTATGCCGCCGAAGGGGACCCGGTATCCATACTCGATTGAATCAGCCTCGGGACCCCATCCGGTATTGTCGATGTAGATCCGCCACGACGACTCTTGGTCATCCGCCCACGACGTAGCCTTCGAGTCCTTTGAGCTTGCCCTCCAAGATCGTCAAACCATCGTCGCGATAGCCCCACGGTGGCGCCAACCGTCGTGGATTTGTCACGGCGGATGTCCTAGCATAAGGACTTAGTCGTGCAGCCATCGCTGCGGGTTTACTTGTAGGGGTTAAAACGGACACAAAGACACGAGGGTTTTATACTAGTTCGGCCCCTTCGATGAAGGTAAAAGCCTACGTCTAGTTGTGATGGAATTGATGTAGTCTCGATGGCTAGGGAGCAAATAAGCTTCGCCTAGGCTCGAGTGGTGGTTGTCTGTCCTGAACCGCCGCCGGGTCGTCCCCTTATATACATGAGTGACGCCCGTCGGTTTGCAGAGTCCCAACCGGTTCATATTCGTATCCCGGTCGGTCTCTCTCTATTCCTAACTTACAATACAAGCTTATACATCAGGCCGGTTTACGGCTACAAGTTCTAAACCGACTACAGGCCTTGGGCCTTTCCATGACTACACCACTAGCAGGGCTAACCCGGCCCAAACTTGGCCGGTTTACACCTAGTGGTAACATCCCTAACATTAGGCCCCAGATTGATTTGAACTGGTTCATGACAATCCTTCATAAAACCTGCATCTTGGATATCTTCTTTGTGTAATAAATCGTCACGTTGTCATCGCTTCTGATCACTGTAAACCGGCATGACATCATTGCTTCTGGTCACTGTAAACCGGCATGACGTCATCTTGAAGTTTATCCTTTATAACGCCTTCTTTAATGACCGTCCCTGGATTTACGCGCTTGACCTAGTTTTACTGCCTTATAAATAGGACCGAAGGGTCATTCTGTTTTCTCCCTTCGCTTCCTCTTCTTCTTCCTCGCGCCGCTGCCTCTGGAGCTCCGTCGTCACCATCAATTATCTCGCTTCGACCTTGGCGCTGCATCAACCTGTTCGGACCAGAATACTGCGTATTTCTCCGCATCTCCTTCGTTTCCGGTAAATCTCCTGCCCTTCTTCAGTCTGTTCGTCATCTTAGATCTGTTTCTAGGGCTCAAGCTTCATACCACGTTCTTCGTATGCTCTCACCTTTCTAGCTTTTGAACCATGCTATGAATCCTTTTACGTACCAAGCGAAGGTTCCCGCTTATCCGCCGCACTTTATTATCTCGAACCCCATAGATCTTACGCATATATATATCTTTACGGCACATCCTGTTTCTTCTTTGCTTTTCGACGCTTTTCTGTTTTTTCAAAACTCGCGTTTGATCCATAATAAACATGAACTCTTGTGAAACCTGTTTACATCCATTTCCTTTGAAGCCAAGATTAGGCGGTTTAACTCACCATAATATCAAAATTGCTAAACCGGCATTGGCACACCATTAGTCCCGTGTTGAACCGCCAACATATATCGACATCATATCGTATCGAATCGATTCATCGGAACATCCTCCGGTTTATCCTATCTTGGATTAATTACTCTGTAATAAGTATTTTCTTAAACCGGATTCTTCTCCTTGTAGACCTCATGATGGCCAAACAGGTGTATGAATGCAACTGGGTCCCTTCCCGCGTCTCTGAGACACAACTGAATGAATTAGTGTCAATTGGCGCTTTGGATGACCGAAACACCATCCATTGGAGGGTTCCTGGTGAGGAATGTCCTCCCACTCCCCAGGAAGGTGAAGTTGTAGTTTTCGCGGATCACTTGTTCCGGGGTTTCAAACCGCCCGGGTCAAAGTTTTACCGGGACGTAATGGCCAACTTTCAACTCCGTCCCCAAGATATCGGCCCCAATTCTATTACCAACTTGTGCCATTTTCAAGTCTGTCAAGCATATCGCAAGAGGAGCCTTCATTGAGCTGTTCGGGATCTCTTCCACCTAAACCGTCGCATCGAATTCACCGATGGCCCCAATACCGAATTGGGCGGTATGGCTATCGAAGAGGAAAGAGATCACTTATCCCCACGTCAAGCTCCACTCTCATCCCAAAGAGTGGAGCGCAACTTGGTTCTCTGCGAGACACCTCCTCGAAGGTGAAAATCCTTTACGGTTTCCGCCCGAGGCGGCTCGACAACACACATCCCTTTCGCAGCGATTGACGCGAAGAGAGAAGCAAATCGCTCCCCAACTATCCAAGCTCCGGGCCTTTATGGCCAACGGTTTGATTGGAATCGATCCGCACGCTGCTGGTTATCTTGGGGCATATTGCCTCACGAGCGGCGTTCGGTTTGATGTGCCGATATACCGGCAGTGTCAATGACCCACTCCGACACACCAAATTGGAATTGTCGAAGATGAAGTCACAGATTGATGAGGAAGATCTGAATGAACCGGAGCACCTCGTGCCCAAACCGGCTTGGCTCCTTCTCGCACCTTCAACGCACCTCTGCGGTAAGCCTCGATCGTGCCATCATTAAATTTTACCATTACTTTCATACTTGCAATTCTCAATTATTTCCGATCCGGGTGATGATCCGTTTTGGAGCAAGAAACTCTCGCAAGATAAAGTGGACAAGGCTGGGCGGCAAAACCGCCCAAAACAAAAGTTGTTAAGAAATCCGCCCACAAGAGGAAAACCACGGCTTCGTTCGATCCGCCATCGATGATGATGTGGGTAATCCGGAACTTGATTCTCTTGGCTTGTTTTTTACACGTCTTATTGATGACGATGTTTGTCAGGACGATGCTGAAGCCAGCAACGCTGGATTTGCCGAGGTAACCATTCTCTCTTCCGATTCAACAAACTTACCTTCACCAAAATTTCGCCGGGCAAACCGGAAAGTTAACTTTTCTCATCCTCTTGCTCACTTGGACCCCAAACTTCTTATGAAGACGCAGCAGCACAAGGCCCGCCGCACAACCCGGCACAGCGGACAGGTAGTTACCTCTGCCGGTTTACCAAATAGCCCGGCTCGAAAGCGCCGCACCGAGGTTTCCAGCCATTTTATTACCTTGAATTCCAAAGCGGGTTTATTCCGTCAACCTCTTAATCCGTCCGACTCCGATTATCGGTCACCTCTCATTCATCCTCTGGCGAATCGTCACCACTCACTACCACCCGAAGATAGGCTGTCGGGTAAGTCAATATGACCACATGTTTGTCAATTTCTTACGTAATGTATGTGCCTTATTTCTGAATCCTTTGTCTCTTCAGACCAAGCGAAACCCAGCAAGAAAGCTCGTTTGGAGAAAACAATCAAGAGGCTGCCGCTTGACCACCACGGCGCCGGATCACGAAAAAGTGGCCTTTGAAGACATTCCAAGTGATCCCCGGTTCAAGAAGATGTGATTCGGAGGAGAGGCTGCATCGTTTCAATGTCTGTTGATCCGGCCGCCCGTGCCGTCGGTTTGAAGATCCTCATAGTCCAGCTGAAATGAAGTACCGCACGATCCGTCGAATCGAAGCACGCACAGCGTTGTAATCATCGAGCAGGCGGTCTGAACCGGGAATGCTGCAACTCTAACCCGGCATACTGTGAAAGAGGACTCTTCCACTTTTAACAAAGGAAAGTGGAATGCAGAGATGGAAACATACGCCGCTATGAGCGCCCAAGACCTTCATTCCGGATATCTAAACCGGCTTTACAGTAGCCGTGATTATGAAGCTGGCTTGGTGAAACTGATGAGAGATAAGTTTGAGGTAACGCTCCTTTCTTTATCACCGATATAGTAATCCCTGTAGCCCCCAAGGATGTGACACCCCAAAATTTTGACCTTGTTTTATTAATTAAAATTTTGCCAGGAAATTAAAATTTTTATTTTCTGGGATCCCTTTTTACTTTTGAAACTTTTTCTCCCTTGCTTTTATGGAGTTTTCCCCATAGAGAAAACTTTTCAAATATGTTGTTGGACTTGTTTAACCTCTCGAGAAAAACTTTTCTTTTATTGGTAGAACTAATTACATAATTAATTTGCTTGATCTTTATTTTCTTGAAAAATGGTTTTTCAAGGTTATGTGGCCATATTTGAACTACAACCATTTGATATATTTATCTAAAAATCCCACAAAAATTTGGAGATGTCATGTGATGTTTTTAAATCACTTTTATACAAAAATGTCTTTTACTCTTGAAATATTTTGAGTGCTACACATGCTTTTCTTCTCTGGTCCAGAGAGCAACTTTGCACTACAACCCTTTTAAATAATTCTTTCTAGCCTCCACCAAAATTATGGGATGTCAGTAGGAGCATATCATTCCACTTTGTGCAAAAACCCAGCTATGTTCTTTGAAAATTTTGAGTGAATCATCCTCATTTCCATTCTGGGCCAACTTGATGGTTTGTACATCAACCATAATTTTTCTTACTCTTTAGCCCTTGATTATTTCTCCTACTGGTAGTACCCCTTGCCAAACCACTAAGTCCAGAAGCATGCACTTATGGGATCATTTTTAGTTCATGAAATGATACCATTCACTCCCTGCCCAGAAGTGTAGTTTTGCAAAACTTGCACTAGCAAGTTTCTCATTTCTGCAAACTAACTTCACCACTCCCTCTTGCATCCAAAGAGACACCGATCTGGACGTTTTGGCCACTCCAAGAATAGCCTAGGTGCCTTTGGCATTTTGACAAACACCCTATATGCATGTCCTGAATTGGCATGATCTCAAGTCTACACTATGGACTTGCACCTCTGATCAAACAAGCATGTCCACTAGAGTCCCCGTTACTCCTAACCTAGATCTGCTAAATGCCAACCTCACCCAAGCTCTGTAGCATGCTCTGGCATTTCGTCGAGCACGTCCCGTGCACGCCCAGAGCGCGAGCAGAGCGTGCGTTTGGCACGCACATGCGCCGAGCCGACACGCTGGCCCCCACGGCTTTGTCCCGCTCTGCAGCACCACGCGACGCGCTCCCGTGCTCACCGCAACACGCCAAGCCGCCCCTCGCCACCCCGGCAGAATAGCGCTAAGCCGCCGCCGTCGCCCGACAGCCCCTGCTCATGTCGGCGCCGTCCGAACCTTCCCCGCTCGCCACCTGGCCCCTAGCACAGCCCGAGCTCATCCACAAGGGCGTCGCCTAGCCCTCGTCGTCGCCACGTTGCCCTGCAAGCTACAGAGAGGCGGTTCGCCGGCATCCTCATCCGCCGCCACGGAACCGACCTCGACGAGCTATAAAAGGAGGCCCCCGAGCTTCCCCGAGCACGGAGGCAACCTCAGGCCACCCCAATGACACCCCCACAGCCCGCAATCGAACCGGGGAGGTCATCTTCCCCACCTCCGGCGACTGCAGCCGCCGCCACTGCCCAGGCCCTGCCGGCGCCTCCAGAGCCTCCCCCTCTCCGTTCTCTTCGCCAAGAACCCCCTCTTCCTCCCGTGAACCATTCCCCCTACTCAATTTTGTTCGGGAGCCATCGCCGCCTCAAAGTCGCCGCCACGAAGCCTTCCGCGCCCTTGGAGCTTCGCCGCCGGCAGCTCACTTCGTCCTGCCGACCAACGACCACCGGAGGAACCGCCCGATCATGCGGATCCATCCTCGCGCCAGTGCCCATGAAAAACGCCGCTTCGCCGGCGGCGATCGCCGGACTCCCGCCTCGGCTCGGGGCAGAGGAAGAGGAGGGAGGCGACTAGTCAAACCGACTAGTGGGCCTCCCTGGACCTTGTCGATGACTCCCAGCGCTCCACGCTGGATCGGTGAAAGCGTAAAACCAGGAAATACGTTTCCTCCGCTCAAAAGCGTATTCTGCTCAAACGTTTTCTTTTCTATTTTTATTTTAAAACCAGATTTGACCGAACTTTGGTGGTTATATCTTTTAAATACAACTCCAAATAAAATGATTCTTTTCCCACCTCTCTAAAATTTGATCTAGTTTATTTGAAGATTTATTTGAAAAATTTTCAAAACAACTTTTGGTGCTGTTTTTATTTTGTGTGTTAATACTTATATTGCTAAAATAGGATGTTTGAGAGAGGAGAAAGCATTCAAAAGTTTTGAAGTGCACCCCACCTTACCACTCATTGAAGGCAAGCATTCTGAACCCCGGCATAATATTTTTGGTGTGTTCGTTGACACGTTTATAACACCACCTCATTTCGAAGGACTTGTTATTTCATGTGATATGATCATTTGCATGGATGCATATTGGTGATTTCCATGCTGTTGGAAATAAACACACTTGTGATGATAATCATCCTCATGTGTCTTGCATGCATGCCAGAAAGGAATCTGGAAAGCCTCTGCCTTGGGTAGGTGTGAGCTTGTCGCCGGTCTCCGTCGGGACGGGTATGTCCGGTATGGCATGGTAAGATATAATGAGTGTTGATTGGATTGCTTGAAATATATTGTTGTACATGTCATGCAGGAAACTATAGACCTCTGAGTCGATAGTAGATCGAGTCTTGTTCGATAACCCCACACTTGTTTCAGTGCTACCACTTGTTCCTCGCCACGGGTAGGGTGCAGTTCGAGAGTTTGTCAACCCTTTCTAGCACACACCGCATGAGAGGGGCGGGATGAGGGTACCATGGCCATGGATTAAAGCCAGTCATCCGGTCTGGGGGCATGGGTGTTTCCGGTTGGGACCGAGAGGGGAGGCCACCCCCTTAGTACGCGCGATATAAATTTGATCCCATGCTACTCGAGGTTGTAGCCTCCCCACTTAGAGTTTGCTTGACAAGTGTCGTGGGTGATTCCAGACACGAGTGAGTTAAGCTGGTGTGTGCAAGTCAGGTGTGTTTTCATTTAAAAGACCGTAAGCGGAATTAGTCCCGATGGACTAAAGGAATCCGTTACTCGTGGGTAAAGAGTACATCCTCTGCAGAGAATAAAACCTATTCGAATAGCCGTGTCCATGGTTAAGGATTACAGTCTGGGACGGGTCAAGTGTCGGTCTTAGTGTCGGTCTTTGGAGGTGAAGCTGTTAACCAGAACTGGAACAACATGGATTGTGACTTGTGACTTATGATGATTATGATTATTATTATCGTTGACTAACCCGTGATATTATTGTTCTTATTGAGTATCTCTGGGATGGTTCTACCTCCGGGGTACTCACTATGATTGTTCATTTTTAAAGCCCTTTATGCGGTGTCGCTCAGACGGCCGACTGTGGCATTTCTTTTAAAGACCTTTATGCGGTGTCGCTCAGACGCCCGACTGTGCCATTTATTTTAAAAGCCCTTTATGTGGTGTCGCTCAGACGCTCGACTGTGGCGTTTATTTTAAAAGCCCTTTATGTGGTGTCGCTCAGACGCCCGACTGTGGCATTTATTTTAAAAGCCCTTTATGTGGTGTCGCTCAGACGCCCGACTGTGGCATTTCTTTTTAAAGCCCTTTATGCGGTATCTCTGGGATGGTTCTACCTCCGGGATATTCGCTATGATTGTTATTTTTAAAGCCCTTTATGCGGTGTCGCCCAGACGCCCGATTGTGGCATTTCTCGTTATTTACTTCATAAATTTTAATACTACTATTTCATTACACATTCATAACTAACTTGCTTGCACGCATCATAGTTATATTTATCTTTGTGACTGACGTCATGAGCAGCAAATATTTTTCATCACACCATTGTTATGTTATACCTGTGTTCATAATGTTTGCGAGTACATTCAAAGTACTCACTGGCTTGTCCCTGGCTATTGTCTTGGCCAGATTTTCTTGCACGGAGAAGAGCGATGCGATGACAGCCCCGGAACCTAAGCAATGGAGATAGCAGCCACGCGAAGATAGGAGCTAACCTGGTCAGCTGTTCCTGTGGGAAATGGAGTCCCATAGACACTGATGATCCACAAACCGCTTCCGCCATCAATCACTAGAAACCATCTGTTGTACTCACAGGCCAGAATGGCCTTGTACCACATATTTTGTATTTTGCTTGGAATTTCTGTATCAAGTTGGAGCCTCATCAGCTAACAGTAATCACGGGGCTGATGAGCACGACGGTCTTTCTCGAAATTTATTACCGGAAAACCGGTCGTGACAGACTTGGTATCGAGCCAGTGACCATTGGCTAATCCTATCTTAGCCAGGTCAACAAACTTAGGCAAACCAACCCACCAGACCATAACCAAAACCCAGCCAAGCTTCTCGTGCAAGATAGCCACACAGTGACCCCGACATTTTTGGCAGTCGGTGCCCAACCTACCAACCTAGCTTGTCGATCACGCGCCAGTAACCAGCACCCAGGATGTCTCCCCCACGAGCGTGCGAAGGAAGACTCCGTCCCCTTTTTCTATAAAAAGGGCACACTAACCCCAACCCAGCACGGCACAGCGTCTTCCCCAACCTAGCCACAATGCCTGGCCCCATAGTGCACAATGAAACCACAGCAACCAACCTTGGAGGTTTTGTGACCATCCTTGCAAACCTCACCCGTCGTGCCTATGCGTTAGAGGAGCCACCGGAATATGTTGTGTACCAAGGACCCATGAGCGGTGAAGACCGTCAATTCTGGGCCACTGTTCACATCTACGGTAGGGGTCTAGTGCCCAACGCCCTACTGAGTTCACGGAAGAACAACTTCCTTTGAGCCACAAGTCATACAACTAGCTGCTCGAGAGGCTATAGTTCATCTCGGGCACTTGTCGCCCGAGTTAGCGTCGCTCGTTCCACTACTACCTCGACGCGAAGGGTATGGTAGACCACCCCAAGTTGCCAGCGGAGATCACGAGACGGATCCGCATTGTTGCACCTAGTGCGCTATGTAAGTGCACTAGAGGCACTGCTCGACCAGATCACCATTGATCTGATCGCAGCTCGAGGAGAGCTGGTTCGTCGAACCCAGCTAGAAGAGAAGACGAGCCCGACGCCGACAACCCGGTCGTGCTGTTTGGACAGCCGATCGAGACCACGAGGGCAGCTCCAGCCATCAACCGAGATGCTTTGATGACCCCGAAGTGCTTCGTCACCTTTTGGGAACACACTCCAACGGGTTGTGGCCAACAATCCCGTGATGGTCATCATCGCTACCCGACCCTGTCGTCCCTCCGCCATCTCCGACTAACCCCGGCAGTGAGACACGTGGAGAAGACTCAACATCCACCCAGCACGCCCGTTTAGACATAAACGAGGTAGACTAAGCCGTACGAGTAGTACCGAGTCCCAGTGTATCCTTACTTTGTAATCGTGCGACCATGTATATTAACGCAGCCTGTCGTTGTGCCTCTGTGTTAATAGTAGCCTTGCATATTTTGTCAGCGCACCGTTGCATAAATTCCGGGCACAGCAACCAAGATCCAACAGAAGTTTCCTTCATGGGGAAATCTATGCCAACCCCACAACTGGCCATAGAAGATGCTGCGAAAGAAGCGATTGCTCGCCTTCGATCCGCAGTACCTTATGCCCGCGAACGCGGATATTATTATTTTCCGAGTCGTGCAACACCCGGAGGAGTGACATCTTTTCCCGGTGGGCGTATTGAGAAAGACCCAGTTCTGGCCAACCTTATCCAGTACATCATCGCTCTAGAGCATTTGAACTAGCGGGTGATGGATTATCTCCGAGTCTCGCTGATTTAAATCCTCGATTGCAATCGGCAGATCACTAAGGCCCGACCGGAGAGACGATACATCGATGGTCAATCCACGCCTCCGATAGACGCGAGTGTATCCCTTTACCGAGACATTTTATCGAGGACCACACCCAGTTACCGTTTTCTTTTTAGACGGCACTACTGTATTTGTCTTTGCAGCATTTATATTTGCATTATAACTTATGCGTGGTACCTCAGATTTGTGCGGTGAGTCGCGTATTTAGTTTCTACTAATGTGAGTATTTTCCTTCGTGAATAAACTTGTGTAACCGCGAAAATCCTAGTATGAGTTTTCTTCTTACTGAATTGCTGCATCATACATTTTCTCACGACATGGATTATTTTATTTCACACAGCTCAACGACCACAGACACTCGACCATAATCATCCGAGCACCTACACTGTTGGCAAAACTTTACAACAGTGTTACATCTGGCTAACCACCCCCTAACAACAGTTAGCACCCGGCACACCCCACCTACTCCTCGTGATTACCGCCACCACGGAGAGCCAGCACCCGAGCAGCAGCATCACGGCGATCATCAAGGATCATCGCAAGACAGAGCACGGAGAGCCCAAAGCACGCTGCCAGCCCTCCGCACAACAGATCACATACCGATCCGGCACCACCTCCGCCATTAGAACCTCGTCTCGAGCTCCGCCAGCAGAAATAGAGGAGAAGAAGAGAGAAGGAGGAGCGAGGCCAGTGTGAGGAAGAAGAGGACAACGCCGCGGTCATTTTATAGCTCGAGCTCGGTGTACGGTGGGCGAGGTCCACCAGCGCCGTTAAATCGCCGATCGCCGGTGTTCGAGGCGAACCATGGCGAAGGCCGACAAGCAAGACTGCCCGCGAGGTGAGTGCACACTGCACCGGCAGCAAGCACGCCGCGCACTACCGCGAAGACGGCCTAGATGCCCTATCGCTAGACGCCCGGTGGAGAAAGCCGGAAAGCGCAAGGAGAGAGGGAGAAGAGAGAGCCAGAGGTAGAAGGAGATCGACGGTGCCCGGTCCCACTGTCGGCCGTGGAGAGCACTTGTGCCCTGAGTGCGACCAGCGATTGTTAAATTTAGAATTTATTCTAAATTCACGGCGTCAGCGAGAAATCGCCTGTTTTCATAGCATGGATTGTTCCACGCAGCGCCAGATACCACCTTGTAGTTACTCACCATTTATTGCCCTCTCACTGTAGCATCTTTTTACCGCCTGTGTGAAATGATCTTTTGACCAAGTAAAAGTATT
This sequence comes from Aegilops speltoides, assembly GCA_021437245.1. Taxonomy (NCBI): domain Eukaryota; kingdom Viridiplantae; phylum Streptophyta; class Magnoliopsida; order Poales; family Poaceae; genus Aegilops; species Aegilops speltoides. The sequence continues at coordinate 37,254,987 of CM038143.1, forward strand.
TTTTTGTTTTACAACTCTTAGCAAATCACGAGGACGAGATTTTCTTTTAAGGGGGGTAGTGTTGTGACACCCCAAAATTTTGACCTTGTTTTATTAATTAAAATTTTGCCAGGAAATTAAAATTTTTATTTTCTGGGATCCCTTTTTACTTCTGAAACTTTTTCTCCCTTGCTTTTATGGAGTTTTCCCCATAGAGAAAACTTTTCAAATATGTCGTTGGACTTGTTTAACCTCTCGAGAAAAACTTTTCTTTTATTGGTAGAACTAATTACATAATTAATTTGCTTGATCTCTATTTTCTTGAAAAATGGTTTTCAAGGTTATGTGGCCATATTTGAACTACAACCATTTGATATATTTATCTAAAATCCCACAAAATTTGGAGATGTCATGTGATGTTTTTAAATCACTTTTATACAAAAATGTCTTTTACTCTTGAAATATTTTGAGTGCTACACATGCTTTTCTTCTCTGGTCCAGAGAGCAACTTTGCACTACAACCCTTTTAAATAATTCTTTCTAGCCTCCACCAAAATTATGGGATGTCAGTAGGAGCATATCATTCCACTTTGTGCAAAAACCCAGCTATGTTCTTTGAAAATTTTGAGTGAATCATCCTCATTTCCATTCAGGCCAACTTGATGGTTTGTACAGCAACCATAATTTTTCTTACTCTTTAGCCCTTGATTATTTCTCCTCTTGGTAGTACCCTTGCCAAACCACTAAGTCCGAAGCATGCACTTATGGGATCATTTTAGTTCATGAAATGATACCATTCACTCCCCGCCTGAAGTGTAGTTTTGCAAAACTTGCACTAGCAAGTTTCTCATTTCTGCAAACTAACTTCACCACTCCCTCTTGCATCCAAAGAGACACCGATCTGGACGTTTGGCCACTCCAAGAATAGCCTAGGTGCCTTTGGCATTTTGACAAACACCCTATATGCATGTCCTGAATTGGCATGATCTCAAGTCTACACTATGGACTTGCACCTCCGATCAAACAAGCATGTCCACTAGAGTCCCGTTACTCTAACCTAGATCGCTAAATGCCAACCTCACCCAAGCTCAGAGCATGCTCGGCATTTCGTCGAAAGCACGCCCGTGCACGCCAGAGAGCGAAAGCAGAGCGCGTGCGCTTGGCACGCACATGCGCCGAGCCGACACGCTGGCCCCCACGGCTTTGTCCCGCTCTGCAGCACCACGCGACGCGCTCCGTGCTCACCGCAACACGCCAAGCCGCCCTCGCCACCCCGGCAGGCAGCGCTAAGCCGCCGCCGCCGCCCGACAGCCCCGCTCATGTCGGCGCCGTCCGAACCTTCCCGCTTCGCCACAGCCCCTAGCACAGCCCGAGCTCATCCACAAGGGCGTCGCCTAGCCCTCGTCGTCGCCACGTTGCTCGCAAGCTTCAGAGAGGCGGTTCGCGGCATCCTCATCCGCTGCCACGGAACCGACCTCGACGAGCTATAAAGGAGGCCCCGAGCTTCCCGAGCACGGAGGCAACCTCGAGCACCCCAATGACACCCCCACAGCCCGCAATCGAACCGGGGAGGTCATCTTCCCCACCTCCGGCGACTGCAGCCGCCGCCACTGCCCAGGCCCTGCCGGCGCCTCCAGAGCCTCCCCCTCTCCGTTCTCTTCGCCAAGAACCCCTCTTCCTCCGTGAACCATTCCCCTACTCAATTTTGTTCGGGAGCCATCGCCGCCTCAAAGTCACTTCGCCACCGAAGCCTTCCGCCGCCGAGGAGCTCGCCGCCGGCAGCTCACTTCGTCCCTGCCGACCCAACGACCACCGGAGGAACCGCCCGATCGTGCGGATCCATCCCGCGCTTCAGTGCCCATGAAGAACGCGCCGCCGCGGCGGCGATCGCCGGACTCCCGCCTCGGCTCGGGACAGAGGAAGAGGAGGAGGGCGATTAGTCAAACTCGACTAGTGGGCCCTCCTGGACCTTGTCGGTGACTCCCAGCGCTCCACGCTGGATCGGTGAAAGCGTAAAACCAGGAAGTACGTTTCCTCCGCCAAAACGTATTCTCGCTCAAACGTTTTCTTTTCTATTTTATTTTAAAACCAGATTTGACCGAACTTTGGTGGTTATATCTTTTAAATACAACTCAAATAAAATGATTCTTTTTCCCAACTCTCTAAAATTTGATCTAGTTTATTTTAAGATTTATTTGTAAAATTTTCAAAACAACTTTTGGTGCTGTTTTTATTTTGTGTGTTAATACTTATATTGCTAAAATAGGATTTTTGAGAGAGGAGAAAGCATTCAAAAGTTTTGAAGTGCACCCCACCTTACCACTCATTGAAGGCAAGCATTACGAACCCTGGCATAATATTTTTGGTGTGTTCGTTGACACGCTTATAACACCACCTCATTTCAAGGACTTGTTATTTCATGTGATATGATCATTTGCATGGATGCATATTGGTGATTTCCATGCTGTTGGAAATAAACACACTTGTGATGATAATCATCCTCATGTGTCTTGCATGCATGCGAGAAAGGAACGGGAAAGCCTCGCCTTGGGTAGGTGTGAGCTTGTCGCCGGTCTCCGTCGGGACGGGTATGTCGGTATGGCATGGTAAGATATAATGAGTGTTGATTGGATTGCTTGAAATATATTGTTGTACATGTCATGCAGAAACTATAGACCTCCGAGTCGATAGTAGATCGAGTCTTGTTCGATAACCCCACACTTGTTTAGTGCTACCACTTGTTCCTCGCCACGGGTAGGGTACAGTTCGAGAGTTTGTCAACCCCTTTCTAGCACACACCGCATGTAGGGGCGGGATGAGGGTACCATGGCCATGGATTAAAGCCACCATCCGTCAGGGGCATGGGTGTTTCGGTTGGGACCGAGAGGAGGCCACCCCTTAGTACTGCAGCGATATAAATTTGATCCCATGCTACTCGAGGTTGTAGCCTCCCACTTAGAGTTTGCTTGACAAGTGTCGTGGGTGATTCCAGACACGAGTGAGTTAAGCTGGTGTGTGCAAGTCAGGTGTGTTTTCATTTAAAAGACCGTAAGCGGAATTAGTCCCGATGGACTAAAGGAATCCGTTACTCGTGGGTAAAGAGTACATCCTCTGCAGAGAATAAAACCTATTCGAATAGCCGTGTCCATGGTTAAGGATTACTGATGCAGGGACGGGTCAAGTGTCGGTCTTAGTGTCGGTCTTGGAGGTGAAGCTGTTAACCGTAGCTGGAACAACATGGATTGTGACTTGTGACTTATGATGATTATGATTATTATTATCGCTGACTAACCCGTGATATTATTGTTCTTATTGAGTATCTCAGGATGGTTCTACCTCCGGGTACTCACTATGATTGTTCATTTTAAAGCCCTTTATGCGGTGTCGCCGACGCCGACCGTGGCATTTCTTTTAAAGCCCTTTATGCGGTGTCGCTCGACGCCCGATCGTGGCATTTATTTTAAAAGCCCTTTATGTGGTGTCGCTCGACGCCCGATCGTGGCATTTATTTTAAAAGCCCTTTATGTGGTGTCGCCGACGCCCGATCGTGGCATTTATTTTAAAAGCCCTTTATGTGGTGTCGCTCAGACGCCCGACTGTGGCATTTCTTTTTAAAGCCCTTTATGCGGTATCTCGGGATGGTTCTACCTCCGGATATTCGCTATGATTGTTATTTTAAAGCCCTTTATGCGGTGTCGCCCGACGCCTCGATCGTGGCATTTCTCGTTATTTACTTCATAAATTTTAATACTACTATTTCATTACACATTCATAACTAACTTGCTTGCACGCATCATAGTTATATTTATCTTTGTGACTGACGTCATGAGCAGCAAATATTTTTCATCACACCATTGTTATGTTATACCTATGTTCATAATGTTTGCGAGTACATTCAAAGTACTCACTGGCTTGTCCCTGGCTATTGTCTTGGCCAGATTTTCTTGCACGGAGAAGAGCGATGCGATGACAGCCCCGGAACCTAAGCAATGGAGATAGCAGCCACGCGAAGATAGGAGCTAACCTGGTCAGCTGTTCCTGTGGGAAATGGAGTCCCATAGACACTGATGATCCACAAACCGCTTCCGCCATCAATCACTAGAAACCATCTGTTGTACTCACAGCCGTAATGGCCTTGTACCACATATTTTGTATTTTGCTTGGAATTTCAGATCAAGTTGGAGCCTCATCACCTAACAAGAATCCTGGGGCTGATGAGCACGACGGTCTTTTCTCGAAATTTATTACCGGAAAACCGGTCGTGACAGACTTGGTATCGAGCCAGTGACCATTGGCTAATCCTATCTTAGCCGGTCAACAAACTTAGGCAAACCAACCCACCGCACCATAACCAAAACCCAGCCAAGCTTCTCGTGCAAGATAGCCACACAAAGTGACCCGACATTTTGGCGGTCGGTGCCCAACCTACCAACCTAGCTTGTCGATCACGCGCCAAGAACCAGCACCGGGATGTCTCCCCACGAGCGTGCGAAGGAAGACTCCGCCCCTTTTTCTATAAAAAGGCACGCTAACCCCAACCCAAAGACAAAGCCTGCGTCTTCCCCAACCTAGCCACAATGCCGGCCCCATAGTGCACAATGAAACCACAGAACCAACCTTGGAGGTTTTGTGACCATCCTGCAAACCTCACCCGTCGTGCCTATCGTTAGAGGAGCCACCGGAATATGTTGTGTACCAAGGACCCATGAGCGGTGAAGACCGTCAATTCTGGGCCACTGTTCACATCTACGGTAGGGGTCTAGCGCCCGAACGCCCCTATAGGTTCACCGGAAGAACAACTTCCTTTGAGCCACAAGCCATACAACTAGCTGCTCGAGAGGCTATAGTTCATCTCAGGCACTTGTCGCCCAGAGTTAACTGTCGCTCGTTCCACTACTACCTCAGACGCGAAGGGTATGGTAGACCACCCCAAGTTGCCAACGGAGATCACGAGACGGATCCCGCATTGTTGCACCTAGTGCGCTATGTAAGTGCACTAGAGGCACTGTTCGACCAGATCACCATTGATCTGATCGCAGCTCGAGGAGAGCTGGTTCGTCGAACCCCAGCTAGAAGAGAAGACGAGCCCGACGCCGACAACCCAGTCGTGCTGTTTGGACAGCCGATCGAGACCCTGAGGGCAGCTCCAGCCATCAACCGAGATGCTTTGATGACCCCAGAAGTGCTTCGTCACCTTTTGGGAACACACTCCAACGGGGTTGTGGCCAACAATCCCCGTGATGGTCATCATCGCTACCCCGACCCTGTCGTCCCTCCGCCATCTCCGACTAACCCCGCGGTGAGACACGGAGAAGACTCAACATCCACCCGCACGCCTGCTTAGACATAAACGAGGTAGACTAAGCCGTCGAGTAGTACCGAGTCGCAGTATCCTTACTTTGTAATCGTATGCGACCATGTATATTAACGCAGCCCTGTCGTTGTGCCTCGTGTTAATAGTAGCCTTGCATATTTTGTCAACAAGACCGTTGCATAATTTCCGCACAAACAACCAAGATCCAACAGAAGTTTCCTTCATGGGGAAATCTATGCCAACCCCTAACCGGCCATAGAAGATGCTGCGAAGAAGCGATTGCTGCGCTTCGATCCGCAAGATTTTATGCTCGCGAACGCGATATTATTATTTTACGAGTCGTGCAACACCCGGAGGAGTGACATCTTTTCCGGTGGGCGATTGAGAAAGACCCAGTTCTGGCCAACCTTATCCAGTACATCATCGCTCTAGAGCATTTGAACCAGCGGGTGATGGATTATCTCCGGAGTCTCGCTGATTTAAATCCTCAGATTGCAATCGGCAGATCACTAAGGCCCGACCCTGAGAGACGCATACATCGACTGGTCAATCCACTGCCTCCGATAGACGAGGAGTGTATCCCTTTACCAGAGACATTTTATCAGGACCACACCCAGTTACCGTTTTCTTTTTAGACGGCACTACTGTATTTGTCTTTGCAGCATTTATATTTGCATTATAACTTATGCGTGGTACCTCAGATTTGTGCGGTGAGTCGCGTATTTAGTTTCTACTAATGTGAGTATTTTCCTTCGTGAATAAACTTGTGTAACCGCGAAAATCCTAGTATGAGTTTTCTTCTTACTGAATTGCTGCATCATACATTTTCTCACGACATGGATTATTTTATTTCACACAGCTCAACGACTACGCACACTCGACCATAATCATCCGAGCACCTACACTGTTGGCAAAACTTTACAACAAGTGTTACATCCGCTAACCACCCCTAACAACGATTAGCACCGGCACACCCCACCTACTCCTCGTGATTACCGCCACCACGGAGAGCCAGCACCGAGCAGAAGCATCACGGCGATCATCAAGGATCATCGCAAGACAGAGCACGGAGAGCCCCGGCACGCTGCCAGCCCTCCGCACAACAGATCACGTACCAGTCCGGCACCACCTCCGCCATTAGAACCTCGCCTCGAGCTCCGGCCAGCGAAATAGAGGAGAAGAAGAGAGAAGGAGGAGCGAGGCAGTGTGAGGAAGAAGAGGAGAACGCGCGGTCATTTTATAGCTCGAGCTCGGTGTACGGTGGACGAGGTCCACCAGCGCCGCTAAATCGCCGATCGCCGGTGTTCGAGGCGAATCATGAAAGATGCCGACACAAGACTGCCCGCGAGGTGAGTGCACACTGCACTGGCAGCAAGCACGCCCAAGACTACCGCAGAAGACGGCCTAGATGCCCTATGCGCTAGACGTCGCCGGTGGAGAAAGTCGGGAAAGCGCGCGGGAGAGAGGGAGAAGAGAGAGCCAGAGGTAGAAGGAGAGATCGACGGTGGGCGGTCCCACTGCCAGCCGTGGAGAGCATCTTGTGCCCTCGCATGCGACCAGCGTATTGTTAAATTTAGAATTTATTCTAAATTCACGGCGTCCAGCGTAGAAATCGCCCGTTTTCATAGCATGGATTGTTCCACGCAGCGCCAGTACCACACTGTAGTTACTCACCATTTATTGCCCTCTCACTGTAGCATCTTTTTACCGCCTGTGTGAAATGATCTTTTGACCAAGTAAAAGTATTTTTTTTGTTTTACAACTCTTAGCAAATCTTGAGGACGAGATTTTCTTTTAAGGGGGGTAGTGTTGTGACACCCCAAAATTTTGACCTTGTTTTATTAATTAAAATTTTGCCAGGAAATTAAAATTTTTATTTTCTGGGATCCCTTTTTACTTTTGAAACTTTTTCTCCCTTGCTTTTATGGAGTTTTCCCCATAGAGAAAACTTTTCAAATATGTTGTTGGACTTGTTTAACCTCTCGAGAAAAACTTTTCTTTTATTGGTAGAACTAATTACATAATTAATTTGCTTGATCTTTATTTTCTTGAAAAATGGTTTTTCAAGGTTATGTGGCCATATTTGAACTACAACCATTTGATATATTTATCTAAAATCCCACAAAATTTGGAGATGTCATGTGATGTTTTTAAATCACTTTTATACAAAAATGTCTTTTACTCTTGAAATATTTTGAGTGCTACACATGCTTTTCTTCTCTGGTCCAGAGAGCAACTTTGCACTACAACCCTTTTAAATAATTCTTTCTAGACTCCACCAAAATTATGGGATGTCAGTAGGAGCATATCATTCCACTTTGTGCAAAAACCCAGCTATGTTCTCTGAAAATTTTGAGTGAATCATCCTCATTTCCATTCTGGGCCAACTTGATGGTTTGTACAGCAACCATAATTTTTCTTACTCTTTAGCCCTTGATTATTTCTCCTACTGGTAGTACCCCTTGCCAAACCACTAAGTCCAGAAGCATGCACTTATGGGATCATTTTTAGTTCATGAAATGATACCATTCACTCCCTGCCCAGAAGTGTAGTTTTGCAAAACTTGCACTAGCAAGTTTCTCATTTCTGCAAACTAACTTCACCACTCCCTCTTGCATCCAAAGAGACACTGATCTGGACGTTTTGGCCACTCCAAGAATAGCCTAGGTGCCTTTGGCATTTTGACAAACACCCTATATGCATGTCCTGAATTGGCATGATCTCAAGTCTACACTATGGACTTGCACCTCTGATCAAACAAGCATGTCCACTAGAGTCCCCGTTACTCCTAACCTAGATCTGCTAAATGCCAACCTCACCCAAGCTCAGAGCATGCTCGGCATTTCGTCGAGCACGCCCCTGCACGCCAGAGCGCGAAAGCAGAGCGTGCGTTTGCTTGGCACGCACATGCGCCGAGCCGACACGCTGGCCCCCACGGCTTTGTCCCTCTGCAGCACCACGCGACGCGCTCCGTGCTCACCGCAACACGCCAACCGCCCCTCGCCACTCCCGGCAGAGCCAGCGCTAGCCGCCGCCGTCGCCCGACAACCCTTGCTCATGTCGGCGCCGTCCGAACCTTCCCGCCGCCACTGCCCCTAGCACAGCCCGAGCTCATCCACAAGGCGTCGCCTAGCCCTCGTCGTCGCCACGTTGCCCTGCAAGCTACAGAGAGGCGGTTCGCCGGCATCCTCATCCGCCGCCACGGAACCGACCTCGACGAGCTATAAAAGGAGGCCCCCGAGCTTCCCCGAGCACGGAGGCAACCTCAGGCCACCCCAATGACACCCCCACAGCCCGCAATCGAACCGGGGAGGTCATCTTCCCCACCTCCGGCGACTGCAGCCGCCGCCACTGCCCAGGCCCTGCCGGCGCCTCCAGAGCCTCCCCCTCTCCGTTCTCTTCGCCAAGAACCCCCTCTTCCTCCCGTGAACCATTCCCCCTACTCAATTTTGTTCGGGAGCCATCGCCGCCTCAAAGTCACTTCGCCACCGAAGCCTTCCGCCGCCGCGGAGCTCGCCGCCGGCAGCTCACTTCGTCCCTGCCGACCCAACGACCACCGGAGGAACCGCCCCAGTCGTGCGGATCCATCCCTGCGCTCAGGTGCCCGCGAAGAAACGCCGCTCGCCGGCGACGATCGCCGGACTCCCCGCCTCGGCTCGGGACAGAGGAAGAGGAGGGAGGGCGACTAGTCAAACCTGACTAGTGGGCCCCCTGGACCCACTGTCAGTGACTCCAAGCGCCCACGCTGGATCAGTGAAAGCGTAAAACCAGGAAATACGTTTCCTCCGCCCGAAAACGTATTCTGCTCAAACGTTTTCTTTTCTATTTTATTTTAAAACCAGATTTGACCGTAACTTTGATGGTTATATCTTTTAAATACAACTCCAAATAAAATGATTCTTTTTCCCACCTCTCTAAAATTTGATCTAGTTTATTTTAAGATTTATTTGAAAAATTTTCAAAACAACTTTTGGTGCTGTTTTTATTTTGTGTGTTAATACTTATATTGCTAAAATAGGATTTTTGAGAGAGGAGAAAGCATTCAAAAGTTTTGAAGTGCACCCCACCTTACCACTCATTGAAGGCAAGCATTCGAACCCCGCATAATATTTTTGGTGTGTTCGTTGACACGCTTATAACACCACCTCATTTCAAGGACTTGTTATTTCATGTGATATGATCATTTGCATGGATGCATATTGGTGATTTCCATGCTGTTGGAAATAAACACACTTGTGATGATAATCATCCTCATGTGTCTTGCATGCATGCGTAAAGGAATCCGGAAAGCCTCGCCTTGGGTAGGTGTGAGCTTGTCGCCGGTCTCCGCGGGGACGGGTATGTCCGGTATGGCATGGTAAGATATAATGAGTGTTGATTGGATTGCTTGAAATATATTGTTGTACATGTCATGCAGAAACTATAGACCTCTGAGTCGATCAGTAGATCGAGTCTTGTTCCAGTAACCCCCACACTTGTTTCGTGCTACCACTTGTTCCTGCCACAGGTAGGGTACGGTTCAGTAGTTTGTCAACCCCTTTCTAGCACACACCGTACAGAGGGGCCGGGATGAGGGTACCATGGCCATGGATTAAAGCCAGTCATCCGGTCTGGGGGCATGGGTGTTTCCGGTTGGGACCGAGAGGGGAGGCCACCCCCTTAGTACGCGCGATATAAATTTGATCCCATGCTACTCGAGGTTGTAGCCTCCCCACTTAGAGTTTGCTTGACAAGTGTCGTGGGTGATTCGCACACGAGTGAGTTAAGCTAGCGTGTGCAAGTCGGTGTGTTTTCATTTAAAAGACCGAAGCGGAATTAGTCGATGGACTAAAGGAATCCGTTACTCGTGGGTAAAGAGTACATCCTCTGCGCAGAGAATAAAACCTATTGAATAGCCGTGTCCATGGTTAAGGATTACAGTCTGGGACGGGTCAAGTGTCGGTCTTAGTGTCGGTCTTCGGAGGTGAAGCTGTTAACCAGAACTGGAACAACATGGATTGTGACTTGTGACTTATGATGATTATGATTATTATTATCGTTGACTAACCCGTGATATTATTGTTCTTATTGAGTATCTCTGGGATGGTTCTACCTCCGGGGTACTGTAATAGCCTGGATTATTAGGGATGATAGACTACTCATATCAATAAGGAATTCCTTCTTTTCCGGGAGCCCATTGGACGTAACTCCAAAGTTAAGCGTGCTCAGCTTGGAGTAGTCTCGGGATGGGTGACCGCCGAAGTTGCTCCCAGTGCGCATGAGTGAGGACAAAGTGCGCAGAAAAGACTAGTATTGATCGTGGGGCCAGTCTAGATCCCGCCAGAGTAACGACCACCGGCGGGTGTGTCCAAGGCGTTACAAGTTGGTATCGAGCCAACCCTCGCGGTTACATGGATGGTTGCGACAGGTGCGCGGTCATGTTGTTCATGACGTTTGTGACCCGTCGTGGCACACGACATGGCACATGTACCGGATGGAAGCACGAGCGGTTGTGCCAAGATGGAACGTTTCGTGGCCCGACGAGGACGTCGGTTCCTCCGAGTGTGGGTGTATGTAATAGCCGGAGTATTAAGGATGATAGACTACTCATATCAATAAGGAATTCCTTCTTTTCCGGAGCCCATTGGACGTAACTCCAAAGTTAAGCGTGCTCGGCTTGGAGTAGTCTCAGATGGGTGACCGGCCGAAGTTGCTCCCAGTGCGCATGAGTGAGGACAAAGTGCGCAGAAAAGACTAGTATTGATCTGTGGGGCCAGTCTAGATCCCGCCAGGAGTAACGACCACCGGCGGGTGTGTCCGGGGCGTTACAGGTACTCACTATGATTGTTCATTTTTAAAGCCCTTTATGCGGTGTCGCTCAGATGCCCGACTGTGGCATTTCTTTTAAAGCCCTTTATGCGGTGTCGCTCAGACGCCCGACTGTGGCATTTATTTTAAAAGCCCTTTATGTGGTGTCGCTCGACGCCTCGATCGTGGCATTTATTTTAAAAGCCCTTTATGTGGTGTCGCCGACGCCTTGAATGTGGCATTTATTTTAAAAGCCCTTTATGTGGTGTCGCCCAGACGCCCGACTGTGGCATTTCTTTTTAAAGCCCTTTATGCGGTATCTCTGGGATGGTTCTACCTCCGGGATATTCGCTATGATTGTTATTTTTAAAGCCCTTTATGCGGTGTCGCCAGAGCCGCCCGATCGTGGCATTTCTCGTTATTTACTTCATAAATTTTATACTACTATTTCATTACACATTCATAACTAACTTGCTTGCACGCATCATAGTTATATTTATCTTTGTGACTGACGTCATGAGCAGCAAATATTTTTCATCACACCATTGTTATGTTATACCTGTGTTCATAATGTTTGCGAGTACATTCAAAGTACTCACCGGCTTGTCCTCGCTATTGTCTTGGCCAGATTTTCTTGCACGGAGAAGAGCGATGCGATGACAGCCCCGGAACCTAAGCAATGGAGATAGCAGCCACGCGAAGATAGGAGCTAACCTGGTCAGCTGTTCCTGTGGGAAATGGAGTCCCATAGACACTGATGATCCACAAACCGCTTCCGCCATCAATCACTAGAAACCATCTGTTGTACTCACAGGCCAGAATGGCCTTGTACCACATATTTTGTATTTTGCTTGGAATTTTTATATCAAGTTGGAGCCTCATCAGCTAACAGTAATCCTGGGGCTGATGAGCACGACGGTCTTTTCTGGAAATTTATTACCCGGAAAACCGGTCGTGACAAAGGACCGGTTTGCAATCTTGGATCAAACTGGTACTTGTTAATTTTCTTTGCTAGATTCTGCAATCTTTTCTCATAACCACCAAGGCCAGTTGAAATATGCATATGTAAACCGGCATTCCATAACTTCCTTTAATAGAATCAAATAGCCATTAGCCCCCAAGTGCCGAGTTGAATACGCGTATTGAACTTGGGACTTTTCCATGTATTAGTAATAAAAAAATGGAAGGTACATTAGCCCCCAAGTGTCAAGCATATAACGATGTTGTGTGGTTGAGACTTGATCTTTAATCGCTGGCTGATGATACTGTCAATATGCAGGCTGAGGTGAAAATCAAGGATGATCGGATTGCTGATTTACAGGCAGCATTGGCGACCCAGCAGGCCGAGACGGACAAAGCCAAGAAGGAGCTAACTGTTGCCCTGACTGCTGCAGAACAAGCAAAGGATAACATGAAGAAGGAACAGCTATGTCGGGCCTTTGAAAAGGCCAACTTGCTCAAACGGGCAGAAAATGCTGAAGCCGCCCTTAAACTGGTGGTAGATGATCTGACAGCCGTGAAGCGGCAAGTGCATTCTATGACGGCAGCCATCTTCGGTAAGTCCCCTGTGAATAAGTGTAATTTACTTTTCCTGCTGCTCCAGTATTCCGGTTTGAAACTGTCCTGTTATGAAACGCAGGCACACGCGTTGGGCACTTGGGGAACGACGTGCGGAAAAAACTGAAGGTTGTCTACACTTTAGTGGAGCAGCTGTATACCGGAGCCCAGCGTGTGATTACCACAATGTCACATAACAACCCGGCGCCGTCCCTGATCCAAGACACCTTGAACCGGCTATCCATCCTGCCTTCCCGGATTGAGGAGGTAAAGAAGTCTCGCTGCCTAACCGGAGCCATCAACGCCTTGATCCGGGCCAAAGCCTGGGTGCCAGATTTTGATCCAGTGGAAGCAGCCCAGGGCTATCCCAGTGTGAAGGAAGACGGCTCGGACTTTAATGAAGAGGACTTGCGTGCAATAAACCGTGCAGTACGCCCGCTTGCTTGTCAATTGGCGGAGGAAGCCGATTTGGAGCACTACCAAGCCCAATACAACGATCAGAACAAGCGTGTGTCCGCTCCAACTTTTGAACCGGAAAACTTGATTCCTCCAATCCGTAAGCACACTTACGCTCCTGACATTGAGCCGTCGTCTTTGATTCATGAAGAAGCTGTTTTTCAAGCGCTGATGGGCATCGACTGGACTTCTGTGGATTTCCAGCCAATGGGTAGAGAGGAGGATGCTGAAGCGGCGGAGGATGAAGAACGATTGTGAACCGTAGCGGTTTAGAAAACACTGATCATTTGGGCACTGTGTTGCCTTGTAATAGCTTTAGTCAAACTTTGTTGCCTGGGTATGCCTTCGTGCATCGAGTAAACTTCTGTTTGATTCACATTTCCTGCAACCAAAAGATTGAACTTCGGCGGCGGTGATACCGCCAGCCGGTTTATGGCATTCAATATATCTTATGTATTGAAAATCAAATAGTATGTGATACAAATACCTGCCATATCCGGGCATAAAGCTGGCATAGCCAATCTTGAAGCGGAGGCTTTCTTGTTAAAAACCATAACCGTCTGGTGAAACAATAATCCCCACATAGGCGTGCTGAATCAGCACAAGCCCCCATGTTTCTCCATAAGGATGAACCGGAAAAAGGTAAACCAGAAAGAGAAAAACTTCGGTGTAATACCAAACCGTGTCCTGTCAGTTTATTACTGACAGTTAAACCGGATAAAAATATGCGTTGGGCTTTAAAAACGCAACAGGAATTGAACACCAAATATGGCAACAAAGGCAATAACTCTTTGCAAAAGTAAAGCTTCATGGAGCTGGTCAGATGGCATTACCATGGTCAGACGCAACCAAGCCCCCCGAAGGCGTAGCGATGGTGCTAGTCAGCCAGGTCCCCAAAAGACTCTTGGCGAAAGTACGCCGCCAAGTGGCGTGACATTGGTTCGGTTCGACCAAGCCCCAAGTGGCGCTGGCCCTATTGGCCGACCAAGAGGCGTGACGGTTCAGACGTGACCGTGTCCCCAAATGATCTGGTGGCTTTCGCCTATCAAGAGGTGTTGCATTGGTTCGGATCGACCAAGCCCCAAATGACAAATATGACTATCAAGGGGTAAACCGGAGGCGCTTTAAAAGCAGAAAACACTCCGTGTAACCACACATGAGAAGAAAGACAGAGACCCGCTTTAGCCGAGGCCCTGATTTTTATTATATCGAAGATAATATATACATTGTTATGCTATGTACATAAACCGAGCCGATGACTCATGTGTAGTAAGGTCGAAGATGAGCTATATTCCACGGCTGTTGGTCTCCTCCTCGATGTACGTGAGTCTTTATGCTCTCGAATATCAACCAGATAATAGGAACCGTTGTGCAGATTCTTGCTGACCACAAAGGGCCCTTCCCAAGGTGGGGATAGCTTGTGCATATCTGTCTGGTCTTGGATGAGACGAAGCACCAAATCTCCTTCCTGAAAGGCTCTGGTTTTAACCCGGCGGCTGTGATAACGACGAAGATCTTGCTGGTAAATCGCCGACCGAGCAGCGGCCATATCACGCTCCTCATCCAGTAGGTCCAAAGCGTCCTGTCGTGCCGCTTCATTGTCCGCTTCAACATAAGCCGCTACACGGGGTGAATCGTGCCTGATATCACTGGGGAGAACTGCTTCTGTTCCTGTGACTACTACACCAATTAGTGAGGTAGCTAATGATGATGATCATGTAACTTCAGATCAAGTTACTACCGAACCTCATAGGTCAACCAGAGTGAGATCCGCACCAGAATGGTACGGTAATCCCATTCTGGAGGTCATGTTACTTGACCATGACGAACCTACGAACAATGAGGAAGCGATGATGAGCCCAGATTCCACAAAATGGTTTGAGGCCATGAAATCTGAGATATGATCCATGTATGAGAACAAAGTATGGACTTTGATGGATTTGCCCGATGATCGGCAAACCATAGAAAATAAATGGATCTTCAAGAGGAAGACGGACGTTGATAGTAGTGTTACTATCTACAAAGCTCGACTTGTTTCAAAAAAGGTTTTCGACAAAGTTCAAGATGTTGACTACAATGAGATTTTCTCAACTGTAGCAATGCTTAAGTCTGTCCGAATCATGTTAGCAATTGCCGCATTTTTATGAAATCTGGCAAATGGATAAACAAAACTACATTCCTTAATGGATTTAAAAAAGAGTTGTATATGATGCAACCAGAAGGTTTTGTCAATCCTAAAGGTGCTGACAAAATACGCAAGCTCCAGCGATCCATCTATGGACTGGTGCAAGCATCTCGGAGTTGGAATATACGCTTTGATAAGTTGATCAAAGCATATAGTTTTATACAGACCCGCGGTGAAGCCTGTATTTACTAGAAAGTGAGTGGGAGCACTACATCATTTCTGATAAGTATATGTGAATGACATATTGTAGATTGGAAATAATGTAGAATTATTCTGCAAAGCATAAAGGAGTGTTTGAAAGGAGTTTTCAAAGAAAGACCTCGGTGAAGCTGCTTACATATTGAGCATCAAGATCTATAGAGATAGATCAAGATGCTTGATAAGTTTTTTCAATGAGTACATACCTTGACAAGATTTTGAAGTAGTTCAAAATGGAACAGTCAAAGAAAGAGTTTTTGCCTGTGTTACAAGGTGTGAAATTGAGTAAGACTCAAAACCCGACCACGGCAGAAGATAGAAAGAGAATGAAAGTCATTCCCTATGCCTTGGCCATAGGTTCTATAAAGTATGCCATGCTGTGTACCAGATCTATTGTATACCCTACACTGAGTTTGGCAAGGGAGTACAATAGTGATCTAGGAGTAGATCACTGGACAGCGGTCAAAATTATCCTTAGTGGAATAAGGATATGTTTCTCGATTGAAGTGACAAAAGGTTCGTCGTAAAGGGTTATGTCGATGCAAGTTTTGACACCGATCTGGATGACTCTAAGTCTCGATCTAGATACATATTGAAAGTGGGAGCAATTAGCTAGAGTAGTTCCGCGCGGAGCATTGTAGACATAGAAAATTGCAAAATACATAACGGATCTGAATGTGAAAGACCCGTTGACTAAGATTCTCTCACAAGCAAAACATGATCACACCTTAGTACTCTTTGGGTGTTAATCACATAGCGATGTGAACTAGATTACTGAATCTAGTAAACCCTTTGGGTGTTGGTCACATGGCTATGTGACCTATGAGGGTTAATCACATGATGATGTGAACTATCGATGTTAATCACATGGTGATGTGATCTAGATTATTGACTCTAGTGCAAGTGGGAGACTGAAGGAAATATGCCCTAGAGGCAATAATAAAGTTATTATTTATTTCCTTATTCTATGATAATTGTTTATTATTCATGCTAGAATTGTATTAATCGGAAACATGATACATGTGTGAATACATAGACAAACAGAGTGTCACTAGTATGCCTCTACTTGACTAGCTCGTTAATCAAAGATGGTCATGTTTCCTAGCCATAGACATGAGTTGTCATTTGATTGACGGGATCACATCATTAGGAGAATGATGTGATTGACATGACCCATTCAGTTAGCTTAGCACCCGATCGTTTAGTATGTTGCTATTGCTTTCTTCATGACTTATACATGTTCCTATGACTATGAGATTATGCAACTCCCGTTTACCTGAGAACACTTTGTGTGCTACCAAACGTCACAACGTAACTGGGTGATTATAAAGGTGATCTACAGGTGTCTCCGAAGGTACTTGTTGGGTTGGCGTATTTCGAGATTAGGATTTGTCACTCCGAATGTCGGAGAGGTATCTCTGGGCCCTCTCGGTAATGCACATCACATAAGCCTTGCAAGTAATGCAACTAATGAGTTAGTTGCAAGATGATGTATTACGGAACGAGTAAAGAGACTTGCCGGTAACGAGATTGAACTAGGTATTGGATACCGACGACCGAATCTCGGGCAAGTAACATACCGATGACAAAGGGAACAACGTATGTTGTTATGCGGTCTGACCGATAAAGATCTTCGTAGAATATGTAGGAACCAATATGAGCATCCAGGTTCCGCTATTGGTTATTGACGGAGGCGTGTCTCGGTCATGTCTACATTGTTCTCGAACCGTAGGGTCCGCACGCTTAAGGTTTCGGCGGCGGTTATATTATGAGTTTATGAGTTTTGATGTACGAAGGAGTTCGGAGTCCGGATAAGATCGGGGACATGACGAGGAGTCTCGAAATGGTCGAGACGTAAAGATCAATATATTGGACGGCTATATTCGGACATCGGAAAGGTTTCGAGTGGTTGGGTATTTTTGAGTACCGGGAGTTACGGGAATACGGGGAGAAGTATTGGGCCTTCTTGGGCCATACGGAAAGAGAGAGGGCTGCCTAGGGCAGGCCGCCCCCGCCCAAGGCCTAGTCCGGGTGGACTATGGGGAGGGCTCGCGCCCTCCTTCCTTCCTTCTCCCTCCCCTTCCTTGTCTCCTACTCCTAATACTTGGAAGGATTCCTAGTTGGACTAGGAAGGGGAATCCTACTCCGGTGGGAGTAGGACTCCCTAAGCGCGCCATAGAGAGGGCCGGCCCTCCCTCCTCCACTCCTTTATATACGGGGCAGGGGCACCCCATAGACACAAGTTGATCTTCGTGATCATTCCTTAGCCGTGTGCGGTGCCCCTTCCACCATATTTCACCTCGGTCATATCATAGCGGTGCTTAGGCGAAGCCTGTGATGGTTGAACATCAAGATCGCCACCACGCCGTCGTCCGACGGAACTCCTCCCAGCTTTGCTGGATCGGAGCCCGGGAGCATCATCGAGCTGAGCGTGTGCCAAGAACTCGGAGGTGCGAATAACGGTGCTTGGATCGGTCGGACCGGGAAGGCGTCGACTATTTTATCTCGTTGCGTCAACGCTTCGCTTCGGTCTCACGAGGGTGCGAGACAACACTCTCCCCTCGTTGCTATGCATCACCATGATCTTGCGTGTGCATAGGAATTTTTTTGAAATTACTACGTTCCCCAACAGAACTACTGCGATTGTGCCCTGACTAGCCTGGACGAGCACCTCAGTAGAGAAAGCCAAAAACTGACTGTCATGATAAGGCGAGAGACTGGTCAGCCACTCGATGACTTATCGGAATCTTTGGGATTTCTCCGCATTAACGAAGGGCCGTTTCCCGGTCAGGCATGACCGCGCCACGTATTCGGATGAGTGCGGAGCCACCAAGGGCTATATAGTAGCCCCACTGTCAAATTCCTATGGCTAAGTGAAAGTGTTAAAGCAATATAGTCCGATTGCCTAGTTTGCTGCGCTATCACCTCCTTAATGGACCAAGACGTTGGATCAAGTGTGAACACGCGTCTTCTGCGAACACCCCCGCATTATATGCGTGGGGGCTGAAGCCGACGACTTCAAACTTTCAGGTTATATACACATATACATAAACGGCCGCACAGGAGACATCATAACACTTTTAGGCAAAAGTATAAAAATAGCCTTTATATAATTTAGTAAAACATTGTTTTTCAATGGGAATACATGTCATTCGAATATAATATTCTTCGAGCACTGCGCTTCTATTGAATGAGCGCCTTCAAGGACCTCATCAAAGTAGTGCTCGGCAGCTACTCGGCTAATTGCCGAACTAGGGGTTGCAATTGCAGTGGCTTCCATCTTCGCCCAGTGTGTTTTGACATGGGCAAGCGCCATCCGCGCACCCTCGATGCACGCCGACCTCTTCATAGCGTCGATGCGTGGCACAACACCAAGGAACTGCTGCACTAAGCTGACATAACTGTTCGGCCTTGGCCCTGCCGGCCACAGGTAATCTACAACAGACCTCGTGGCGAGTCCGGTCAACCTATGGAGCTCGGCCCATTCGGCCATCCGCTCATTCAGAGGAAGCGGACGCGCTGGACCGTTAAATTGCGACCAGAACAGCTTCTCCACTTCACGATCCCTTTGATCTTTGAAGAACTCGGCCGCATCAGCAGGACTCGCTGCCAAACCAGATATGCGTCTGCAGAACTCCACAGCCGGTCCAGAGGAGCATACTTAGGATCTACGAACTTCATCTGCAGCATAAAGGGCTTCCCAGCCGTGATATCCCCGGCGTGACGCAGCTCCTCCTTCATCGCTCTAATTGCAGAGCGGGATTCTTTGGCTGTTACCATTGCCTTCTCCAGCTCCGTAGCCCTCACTCGGCTTTCCTTCTCAAGAAGCCGCTATTGGTCGGCGGCATCACTTAACTCAACGGCCATCTTGGCCATCTTCTCCTTACTTTGGCAATGGGCAGCTTGTTCGGCCCTCAGCTCTTCAGCCGCCTTTAGAGCAGCCGCATCACTATTCCTGGCTTGCTCTTTGGCTCGGGCAAGTTCCGCCCGAAGGATCTCCACTGCCGCAGCTCCATCTGCATTTTACAACATGTTCAACATACTGGCATTACGCTCCTCTTACCATATGTTGATCACCGGAGAAATTACATACCCTGTGCCTCGTCAAGCCACTTGTTGACATGCACGATGTCGGCATCTGCCGCATCAAGTCGCCACGTTAGCTCGGCAACCTCACAAGTCCGGCTAGCCACCGGACCTCCCGCCACCTGCATATGAAGACGGCTGGATTATTACCTGCGACTATGATCCTCTGTTTACCGCCGTTTTTGACGGCAACCAGAGTCTCAGGGGCTACTATCTACACAGGCCATATTTACAACATGTGCGGCACTGTCAAAAATACACGTCACTTTGCATACCTCAAAACCTTTCAGCAGACTCATAAAGGCTTCATGCAACCCGCTTTCGGCGGATGAAACCCTCTCAACCACAATGCCCATTAGTGAAGGAAATATGCCCTAGAGGCAATAATAAAGTTATTATTTATTTCCTTATTTCATGATAAATGTTTATCATTCATGCTAGAATTGTATTAACCGGAAACATGATACATGTGTGAATGCATAGACAAAACAAGATGTCACTAGTATGCCTCTACTAGACTAGCTTGTTAATCAAAGATGGTTATGTTTCCTAACCATGAACAAAGGAGTTGTTATTTGATTAATGAGGTCACATCATTAGTAGAATGATCTGATTGACATGACCCATTCCCTTAGCTTAGCACACGATCGTTTAGTATGTTACTACTGCTTTTATCCATGACTTATACATGTTCCTGTAACTATGAGATTATGCAACTCCCGTTTACGGAGGAACACTTTGGTGCTACCAAACGTCACAACGAATCGGGTGATTATAAAGGAGTACTACAGGTGTCTCCAAAGGCAAATGTTGGGTTGGCGTATTTGAGATTAGGTTTTGTCACTCCGATTGTCGGAGAGGTATCTCTGGGCCCTCTCGGTAATGCACATCATGAAGCCTTGCAAGCACTACAACTAATGAGTTAGTTGTGAGATGATGTATTACGGAACGAGTAAAGAGACTTGCGGTAACGAGATTGAACTAGGTATTGGATACCGACGATCGAATCTCGGGCAAGTAACATACCGATGACAAAGGAACAACGTATGTTGTTATGCGGTCTGACCGACAAAGATCTTCGTAGAATATGTAGGAACCAATATGGGCATCCAGGTCCGCTGTTGGTTATTGACCGTGAATAGTTCTAGGTCATGTCTACATTGTTCTCGAACCGTAGGGTCCGCACGCTTAAGGTTACGATGATGGTTATTATGAGTTTATGTATTTTGATGTACCGAAGGAGTTCGAGTCCCGGATGTGATCACGGACATGACGAGGAGTCTCGGAATGGTCGAGACATAAAGATTGATATATTGGAAGCCTATGTTTGGAGTTCGAATGGTTCCGGCTAAAACGGAATTTATCGAGTACCGGAGGTTACGGAACCCCGGAGGTAAATGGGCCTCGATGGGCCTTAGTGGAAAGGAGAAGGGGCAGCCCAAGGTGGGCGCGCCTCCCCTTCCCTAGTCCTACTAGGACTAGGAGAAGGGCGACCCCTTTCTCTCTTTCCCCCTCCAGGAATCCTAGTCCAACTAGGATTGGGGGAATCCTACTCCAGAGGGAGTAGGACTCCTTGGCGCCCCTTTGGCCGCCGCCCCCCCCTGGCTCCTTTATATACGGGGCAGGGGGCACCTTAGAACACACAAGTTGATCGTGAGATCGTTCCTTAGCCGTGTGCGGTGCCCCCTCCACCATATTCCACCTCGGTTATACCGTCATGAAGCTTAAGCGGCCCGCGCCGTGAAACATCAAGATCGTCACCACACCGTCGTCTCGACGGAACTCTCCTCGACACTCGGCTGGATCGGAGTACGAGGGACGTCATCGAGCTGTACGTGTGTCAAGAACTCGGGGGCGTCGGAGTAACGGCGCCGGGATCGGTCGGATCGCGAGGAGAACGTACGACTACTTCCTCTACGTTGTGATCGCTTCCGCTTCAGGTCTACAAGGGTATGTGGACAACACTCTCCCCTCTCGTTGCTATACATCACCATGATCTTGCGTGTGCGTAGGAAAATTTTGAAATTACTACGTTCCCCAACAGTGGCATCCGAGCCTAGGTTTTTTCTATGGTTTGATGTTTTGCACGAGTAGAACACAAGTGAGTTGTGGGCGATACAAGTCATACTACCTACCAGCATGTCATACTTTGGTTCAGCGGTATTGTGAGATGAAGCGGCCTGCACCGACATTACGCCAGACGCTTACGCGAGACTGGTTTCACCGCCACGAGCACTCGTTGCTTAAAGGTGATTGGTGGGTGCTGTCTCTCTCACTTTAGTTGAACTGAGTGTGGCTACGCCCGGTCCTTGAGAAGGTTAAAACGGAGTCTATTTGACGAAATATCGTTGTGGTTTTGATGCGAGGTGAGACTGGTTCTTGCTTAAGCCCGTAGCAGCCACGTAAAATTTGCAACAACAAAGTAGAGGACGTCTAACTTGTTTTTGCAGGGCATGTTGTGATGTGATATGGTCAAGACGTGATGCTATATTTTATTGTATGAGATGATCATGTTTTGTAACGAAGTTATCGGCAGCTGGCAGGAGCCATATGGTTGTCGCTTTATTGTATGCAATGCAATCGCCTGTAATGCTTTACTTTATCACTAAGCGGTAGCGATAGTCGTAATAGCATAAGTTTGGCGAGGCGACAACGATGCTGCGATGGAGATCAAGGTGTCGCGCCGGTGGCGATGGTGATCATGGTGGTGCAACAAGATGGAGATCATGAAGCACAAGATGATGATGACCATATCATATCACTTATATTGATTTGCATGTGATGTTTATCCTTTTATGCATCTTATCTTGCTTTGATTGACGGTAGCATTATAAGATGATCTCTCACTAAATTATCAAGAAGTGTTCTCCCGAGTATGCACCGTTGCCAAAGTTCGTCGTGCCCGGACACCACGTGATGATCGGGTGTGATAAGCTCTCGTCCATCTACAACGGGTGCAAGCCAGTTTTGCACACGCAGAATACTCGGGTTATACTTGACGAGCCTAGCATATGCAGATATGGCCTCGAACACGGAGACCGAAAGGTCGGCGTGAATCATATAGTAGATATGATCAACATAAGATGTTCACCATTGAAAACTACTCCATTTCACGTGATGATCGGTTATGGTTTAGTTGATTTGGATCACGTGATCACTTAGATGACTAGAGATGTTTTTCTAAGTGGGAGTTCTTAAGTAATATGATTAATTGAACTTAAATTTATCATGAACTTAGTACCGATAGTATCTTGCTTGTTTATGTTTGATTGTAGATAGATGGCTCGTCTTTGTTGTTCCGTTGAATTTTAATGCGTTCCTTGAGAAAGCAAAGTTGAAAGATGATGGTAGCAATTACACGGATCGGGTCCGTAATTTGAGGATCATCCTCATTGCTGCCTGTAAGAGCTACGTCTGGATGCACCGCTAGGTGACAGCTCTCTTCTTGGAGCAACGCCAGATGTTATGAGCGTCTGGCGAGCAAAGCTGATGACTACTCTATAGTTCGATGTGCCATGCTTTACGGCTTAGAACCGGGACTTCAACGACGTTTTGAGCGTCATGGAGCATATGAGATGTTCCAGAGTTGAAGTTAATATTCCAACAGTAATGCCCGGATTGAGAGATATGAAGTCTCCAATAAATTCTATAGCTGCAAGATGGAGGAGAACAGTTACGTTAGTGAGCATATACTCGTAATGTCCGGGTACTACAATCACTTGACACAATTGGGAGTTAATCTTCCGGATGATTGTGTCATTGATGTAATTCTCCAATCACGCCACCAAGCTACAAAGGCTTCGTGATGAACTATAATATGCAAGGGTTAGTAAAGACTATGCTCGAGCTCTTCGCAATGCTAAAGGCTGCGGAGGTAGAAATCAAAAAGGAGCATCAAGTGTTGATGGTCAATAAGACCACTAGTTTCAAGAAGAAAGGCAAAGGGAAGAAGAAGGGAATCTCAAGAAGAACAGCAAGCAAGTTCTTTGCTCAGAGAAGAAACCCAAGTCGGCCCTAAACCTGAAATCGAGTGCTTCTACCGCAAGCGATCGGTCTTTGAAGCGGAACTGCCCCAAGTATTTGGCGGATAAGAAGGATGGCAAGGTGAACAAAGGTATATGTGATATACATGTTATTGATGTGTACCTTACTAGAGCTCGTAGTAGCACTGGTATTTGATACTTGTTACATTGCTAATATTTGCAACTCAAGCAGGACTACTGATAAGCGAACTCGCAAAGGACGAGGTGACGATGCGCGTGGGAAATGGTTCCAAAGTCGATGTGATCGCGGTCGGCACGCTACCTCTACATCTACCTTCGGATTAGTTTTAGACCTAAATAATTGTTATTTGGTGCTGCGTTGAGCATGAACATTATATCTGGATCTTGTTTGATGCGAGACGGTTATTCATTTAAATCGAGAGAATAATGGTTGTTCTATTTATATGAGTAATATCTTTTATGGTCATGCACCCCCGAGGAGTGGTCTATTTCTTATGAATCTCGATAGTAGTGATACACATATTCATAATGTTGAAACCAAAAGATGCAGAGTTGATAATGATAGTGCAACTTATTTGTGGCATTGCCGTTTAGGTCATATCGTGTAAAGCGCATGAAGAAACTCCATCTTGATGGACTTTTGGAGTCACTTGATTATGAATCACTTGGCACTTGCGAACCGTGCCTCATGGGCAAGATGACTAGAACACCGTTCTCGGTACTATGGAGAGAGCAACAGATTTGTTGGAAATCATACATACTGATGTATGTGGTCCGATGAATATTGAGGCTCGTGGCGGATATCGTTATTTTCTCACCTTCACAGATGACTTAAGCGGATATGGGTATATCTACTTAATGAAACATAAGTCTGAAACGTTTGAAAAGTTCAAAGAATTTCAGAGTGAAGTTGAAAATCATCGTAACAAGAAAATTAAATTTCTACGATCGATCGTGGAGGTGAATATTTGAGTTCGAGTTTGGTCTACATTTGAAACAATGCGGAATAGTTTAGCAACTCACGCCACCGGAACACCACAGCGTAATGGTGTGTCCGAACGTCGAATCGTCGTACTTTACTAGATATGGTACGATCTATGATGTCTCTTACTGATTTACCGCTATCGTTTTGGGGTTATGCTCTAGAGACAGCCGCATTCACACTGAATAGAACACCGTCGAAATCCGTTGAGACGACACCTTATGAACTGTGGTTTAGCAAGAAACCAAAGTTGTCGTTTCTTAAAGTTTGGGGATGCGATGCTTATGTGAAAAAGCTTCAACCCGATAAGCTCGAACCCAAATCGAGAAATGTGTCTTCATAGGATACCCAAAGGAGACAGTTGGGTACACCTTCTATCACAGATCCGAAGGCAAGACATTCGTTGCTAAGAATGGATCCTTTCTAGAGAAGGAGTTTCTCTCGAAAGAAGTGAGTGGGAGGAAAGTGGAACTTGATGAGGTAATAGTACCTTCTCCCTTACTTGAAAGTAGTTCGTCACGAAACCAGTTTACGAGACACTGCGCCAAGTAGTGAGGAAGTTGATGATGTTGATCATGAAACTTCAGATCAAGTTCTTCTGCAGAACCTCGTAGATCAACCGAGTAAGATCCGCACTGAGTGGTACGGTAATCCTGTTCGGAAGTCATGCTACTAGATCATGATGAACCTACGAACTATGAAGAAGCGATGGTGAGCCCAGATTCAAAAATGGCTTGAGGCCATGAAATCGAGATGGGATCCATGTATGAAAACAAAGTGTGGACTTTGGTTGACTTGCCCGAAGGTAGGCAAGCAATAGAAAACAAGTGGATCAACAAGAAGAAGGCGACGACGACGGTAATGTTATCGTTATAAAGCTCGACTTGTCGCAAAAGGTTTTCGACAAGTTCAAGGGGTTGACTACGATGAGACCTTCTCACCCGTAGCGATGCTTAAGTCCGTCCGAATCATGTTAGCGATTCACGATTTTATGATTATGAAATCGGCAAATGGATGTAAAGACGCATTCTGAATGGATTTACGGAAGAAGAGTTGTATATGATGCAACGAGAAGGTTTTATCGATCCAAAGGAGCTAACAAAGTGTGCAAGCTCCAGCGATCCATATATGGACTGGTGCAAGCATCTCGGAGTTGGAATAAACGTTTTGATAGTGTGATCAAAGCATTTGGGTTAGTCTGAGACTTTTGGAGAAGCTCAGATTTACAAGAAAGTGAGTGGGAGCTCTGTAGCATTTACGATCTTATATGTGGATGACATATTGCTGATCGGAAATGATATAGAATTTCTGGATAGCATAAAGGGATACTTGAATAAGAGTTTTTCAATGAAAGACCTCGGTGAAGCTGCTTACATATTGGGCATCAAGATCTATAGAGATAGATCAAGGCGCTTAATTGACTTTCACAAAGCACATACCTTGACAAAGTTTTGAAGAAGTTCAAAATGGATCAAGCAAAGAAAGGGTTCTTGCACGTGTTACAAGGTGTGAAGTTGAGTCGACTCAATGCCCGACCACCGCAGAAGATAGAGAGAAAATGAAAGATGTTCCTATGCTTCAGCCATAGGCTCTATCATGTATGCAATCTGTGTACCAGACTGATGTGTGCCTTGCTATAAGCCTAGCAGGAGGTACCAAAGTAATCCAGAGTGGATCATGGACAGCGGTCAAGAACATCTGAAATACCGAAAAGGACGAAGGATATGTTTTCGTATATGGAGGTGACAAAGAGCTCATCGTGGCAGTTACGTTGATGCAAGCTTTGACACCGATCCGGACGATTCTAAATCGCAGATCGGATCGTATTTACACTAAACGGAGGAGCTGTCGGTTGGTGCAGTTCAAACAAAGCGTCAGAGCGGGATCTACATGTGAAGCGGAATACATAGCAGCCGGAAGCAGCTAATGAAGGAGTGCGGATGAAGGAGTTCATATCCGATCTAGGTGTCATACCTAGTGCATCGGGTCCAATGAAAATCTTCGTGACAATCTTCGAGCAATTGCCTTAGCAAAGGAATCCAGATTTCACAAGAGGACCAAGCACATCAAGAGACGCTTCAATTCCATCCGGGACTTAGTCCGATCGGAGACATAGAGATTTGCAAGATACATACGGATCTGAATGTTGCGCACCGTTGACTAAGCCTCTTCCACGAGC
The DNA here is from genome assembly GCA_021437245.1 of Aegilops speltoides. Classification (NCBI taxonomy): domain Eukaryota; kingdom Viridiplantae; phylum Streptophyta; class Magnoliopsida; order Poales; family Poaceae; genus Aegilops; species Aegilops speltoides. Next base: position 37,281,714 of record CM038143.1, read on the forward strand.
AAAACATGATCAGCACCAAGACTCCATCGGTGTTAGAATCATTACTATGTAATCTAGATTATTGACTCTAGTGCAAGTGGGAGGCTCAAGGAAATATGCCCTAGAGGCAATAATAAAGTTATTATTTATTTCCTTATTTCATGATAAATGTTTATCATTCATGCTAGAATTGTATTAACCGGAAACATGATACATGTGTGAATGCATAGACAAAACAAGATGTCACTAGTATGCCTCTACTAGACTAGCTTGTTAATCAAAGATGGTTATGTTTCCTAACCATGAACAAAGGAGTTGTTATTTGATTAATGAGGTCACATCATTAGTAGAATGATCGATTGACATGACCCATTCCCTTAGCTTAGCACACGATCGTTTAGTATGTTGCTACTGCTTTTATCCATGACTTATACATGTTCTGTAACTATGAGATTATGCAACTCCGTTTACGGAGGAACACTTTGGTGCTACCAAACGCCACAACGTAATCGGGTGATTATAAAGGAGTACTACAGTGTCTCCAAAGGCAAATGTTGGGTTGGCGTATTTCGAGATTAGGTTTTGTCACTCCGATTGTCGGAGAGGTATCTCTGGGCCCTCTCGGTAATGCACATCATGAATCCTTGCAAGCACTACAACTAATGAGTTAGTTGTGAGATGATGTATTACGGAACGAGTAAAGAGACTTGCCGTAACGAGATTGAACTAGGTATTGGATACCGACGATCGAATCTCGGGCAAGTAACATACCGATGACAAAGGGAACAACGTATGTTGTTATGCGGTCTCGACCGACAAAGATCTTCGTAGAATATGTAGGAACCAATATGGGCATCCAGGTCCGCTGTTGGTTATTGACCGTGAATAGTTCTAGGTCATGTCTACATTGTTCTCGAACCGTAGGGTCCGCACGCTTAAGGTTCGATGGCGATGTTATTATGAGTTTATGTATTTTGATGTACCAAAGGAGTTCGAGTCCGGATGTGATCATGGACATGACGAGGAGTCTCGGAATGGTCGAGACATAAAGATTGATATATTGGAAGCCTATGTTTGGAGTTCGAATGGTTCAAGCGAAAACGGAATTTCTGGAGTACCGGAGGTTACCGGAACCCCGGAGGTAAATGGGCCTCGATGGGCCTTAGTGGAAAGGAGAAGGGGCAGCCCAAGGTGGTAGCGCCCCCCTTCCCTAGTCCTACTAGGACTAGGAGAAGGGCCGACCCCTTTCTCTCTTTCCCCCTCCGGAATCCTAGTCCAACTAGGATTGGGGGAATCCTACTCGAGAGGAGTAGGACTCCTGGCGCACCCCTTTGGCCGCCGCCCCTCCCCCTGGCTCCTTTATATACGGGGCAGGGGGCACCTTGAACACACAAGTTGATCGTGAGATCGTTCCTTAGCCGTGTCTGCGGTGCCCCTCCACCATATTCCACCTCGGTTATACCGTCATGAAGCTTAGCGAAGCCCTGCGCCGTGAAACATCAAGATCGTCACCACACCGTCGTCTTGTGGAACTCTCCTCGACACTCGGCTGGATCGAGTCTGAGGGACGTCATCGAGCTGTACGTGTGTCAAGAACTCGGGGCGTCGAATAACGGCGCCGGATCGGTCGGATCGCGAGGAGAACGTCGACTACTTCCTCTACGTTGTGATCGCTTCGCCGGGTCTACAAGGGTATGTGGACAACACTCTCCCCTCTCGTTGCTATACATCACCATGATCTTGCGTGTGCGTAGGAAAATTTTGAAATTACTACGTTCCCCAACAATTAGCGCATGGTGTGCTTCTGAGATAGCCGCCTGCCCTAACAGATCCTTCAGTGCGTCCGACCGCATGACAGGCGGAGCCGGACCCTTCCGGTTGCTCTCTTCAAGAGCCGGATACTAAGGACTTCGGGTGGCCAAAGAATCACCCTCTGGCCGTGCCGGATCGGGAGAAGCCCTCCGAGACGACACCTCGGGGTCGCTCGCCTCGTAAGGCGGGATGGCGTGGGGAGGCGTTTCGCTCTCCATCATCTCCGAAAGAAGATCCCTCGAAGACGAACTCTGCTGAGATGGGCCACGATCCGGACTACAAGACGGATGTTTTGGTTATTTTCCTCAGAAGTAAAGTAGGATGTTTTTTACTATTAAACCCTTTCTTTTACTTATAGCTCGATGGAGGGCCGATCCTTCTTGGGGTATCAGACGGCGGGTGTCCCTGGGCCAGGACCCTCTGGTGAAGATTTCTTCCCCCGTTTAGAGACTATTGTCTCCGGGCCTTCAGAGGCGGTCCTTTTCCTTCCTTGGGGAGAGGGAGCTTTGGCTTCTTCTCCTCGGTTGTCCGCCTTTGCTGAGGCGTCAGCCTCCTTCTTCCCACCTTTATCCTCCCCTGAGGGCGCTTGGTAGGGCGCAAGCTCCAACATCCGGACTAGTACCGGATCCGGTGAGACCTCGGGGGGGGGCCGACACCTGATCATCTTCGCCTTTGCTATCCAGTCCTGGTCAAAGCGCGACTTTTCAGAATGATGTCATGATGAATAGAAATACAACGTGTTCGGCCATAGGGCGACTTACTTGGGTATCTGGACGATTGCAGCTCAGACCCGCGTCCTCGGTGGAATCCGGACACATTGCTTGTGGTCCGAAGTGAAGGAAATATGCCCTAGAGGCAATAATAAAGTTATTATTTATTTCCTCATATCATGATAAATGTTTATTATTCATGCTAGAATTGTATTAACCGGAAACATAATACATGTGTGAATATATAGACAAACAGAGAATCACTAGTATGCCTCTACTTGACTAGCTTGTTAATCAATGATGGTTATGTTTCCTAACCATGGACAAAGAGTTGTTATTTGATTAACAGGATCACATCATTAGTTGAATGATCTGATTGACATGACCCATTCCGTTAGCTTAGCACTGGATCGTTTAGTATGTTGCTATTGCTTTCTTCATGACTTATACATGTTCCTATGACTATGAGATTATGTAACTCCCGTTTACCGAAGGAACACTTTGTGTGCTACCAAACGTCACAACGTAACTGGGTGATTATAAAGGTGCTCTACAGGTGTCTCCAAAGGTACTTGTTGAGTTGACGTATTTCGAGATTAGGATTTGTCACTCCGATTGTCGGAGAGGTATCTCTGGGCCCTCTCGGTAATGCACATCACTATAAGCCTTGCAAGCAATGTAGCTAATGAGTTAGCTACGGAATGATGCATTACGTAACGAGTAAAGAGACTTGCCCGTAACGAGATTGAACTAGGTATTGAGATACCGACGATCGAATCTCGGGCAAGTAACATACCGATGACAAAGGGAACAACGTATGTTGTTATGTGGTTTGACCGATAAAGATCTTAGTAGAATATGTAGGAGCCAATATGAGCATCCAGGTTCCGGTATTGGTTATTGACCAGAAACAGTTCTAGGTCATGTCTACATAGTTCTCGAACCCGTAGGGTCCGCACGCTTAACATTACGATGACAGTTATAACATGAGTTTATAGTTTTTGATGTACCGAAGGCTGTTAGGAGTCCCGGATGTGATCACAGACATGACGAGGAGTCTCGAAATGGTCGAGACATAAAGATTGATATATTGGACGACTATATTCGGACACCGGAATTGTTCCGGGGGTTATCGGATATATATCGGAGTACCAGGGGTTACCGGACCCCCCCCCCCCCGGGAACTAATGGGCCTTGTTGGGCCCTAGTGGAGAGAGAGAGGGGCCGACCAGGGCAACAGGCGCGCCCCCTCCCTTTGAGTCCGAATAGAACAAGGAAGGGGGGCGGCGCCCCCCTTGCCTTTCCCCTCTCCACTCCTTCCTTCCCCCTCCTTCTTGGACTAGGACAGGGAGGGGCAAACCTACTTGGAGTAGGTTTCCCCCTCCTAGGGCGCGCCACCCCCTTGGCTGGCCCCCTCCTCCTCCCACCTTTATATTCGGAGGAGGGGGGCACCCCATGACACACAAGTTGATCTTCGTGATCGTTCCTTAGCCATGTGCGGTGCCCCCCTCCACCATATTCCACCTCGGTCATATCGTAGCGGTGCTGAGGCGAAGCCCTGCGTTGGTAGAACATCATCACTGTCACCACGCCGTCGTGCTGACGAAACTCATCCCCAACACCCTGCTGGATCGGAGTCCGGGGATCGTCATCAAGCTGAACGTGTGCTGAACTCGGAGGTGTTGTACGTTCGGTACTTGGATCGGTCGGATCGTGAAGACGTACGACTACATCAACCGCGTTGTTCTAACGCTTCCTCTTTCGGTCAACGAGGGTACGTGGACAACACTCTCCCCTCTCGTTGCTATACATCATCATGATCTTGCATGTGCGTAGGAATTTTTTTGAAATTACTACGTTACCCAACACGAAGTACAATTTGTACATCTCCTCGGGCGTTATGCCGAGGAAGTGCTGAATAGCTCGCGGTCCCTCCGGATTGAATTCCCACAGACGAAGGGGACGACGTTTACAGGGCAGGGTTCGGCGAAGTTACATTACTTGCGTTACTGTGACCAGATCAATATCTCTTTCGAGGAGATCTCGGATGTGGCCCTGCAGTATGGGCATGTCCTTCACTGGCCCCCAGTCTAGCCCTTTGTTGATCCATGACGTTAGTCGTGGAGGGTGACCCGAGCGAAAGGTAGGTGGGGCTACCCATTTGGTACCCCTGGGAGCTGTGACATAAAACCATTCTTGTTGCCATAAGTTGGACACCTCCTGGAAAGAACCCTCGGGCCATGGGGCATCGACGCTTTTGCTTATTACAGCGCCTCCGCATTCTGCATATCTTCCCTCAATCATCTTCGACTCCACTTGGAAGGTCTTCAGCCACAGGCCGAAGTGAGGGGTGATGCGGAGAAAAGCTTCGCACACGACGATAAAAGACGAGATGTGGAGAATAGAATCCGGAGCTAAATCATGGAAGTCCAGCCTGTAATAGAACATGAGCCCCCTCATGAAGGGATCCAGAGCCAGGCCTAGCCCTCGAAGGAAGTGAGATATGAATACTACGCTCTCGCCGGGTTTGGGAGTAGGTATGACCTGCCCTTGAGAAGGCAGCCGGTGCGTAATCTCGCCGGTCAAGAACCTGGCCTCTCTTAACTTTCTGACGTCTCCCTCCGTGACGGAGGAGGGCATCCACCGACCTTGAAGGTTGGATCCGGACATGGTTGAAGGTCTGAAGCGCCTGACCTGAGCTTTGGGTGTTGGAACTCGAGGCGGGGGAGGGATTCGATTGAGTTCGAGGAATAAAAAGGGATAGGCCTTGGTCTCTTTATAAAGAGGGTGTATACCAAGCGTCCTCCTCGTGACCGTTTGGGACTTGCCTATAATCGAGGAGTCATACCAACGGGCACGATTGGGTTACCCATGCCCGTATTGATGAGAATCTCGTGATAAGGGGACATGATCTCTGCTTCGACAAGACGTGTCAAGGAAACCGCCTCGCGATATGCGCCAAGGCTGGTTGAGAAACACGGTTCGATAATAACCGGGCCATGGCATAAGGTCATGGTATCAAATACATCAGTAGGTCAGATTTGTGAATATTATTCTCTCTACGGTGGAATGTGGAACTTGTTTTGCAGAGCCGGACACTATCCTTGTGTTCAAGATCTTCTATGGAGCATTCGGAGGAGGAACCCTCCTTGCAATGCCGAAAACAATCTGCGCGCCGGACTCATCGTCATTGAAGCCTGGTTCAGGGGCTACTGAGGGAGTCCTGGATTAGGGGGTATCCGGATAGCCGGACTATATCCTTTGGCTGGACTGTTGGACTATGAAGATACAAAAATTGAAGACTTCGTCTCGTGTTCGGATGGGACTCTGTTGGCATGGAAGGCAAGCTTGGCGATACAGATATGTAGATCTCCTTCTGTTGTAACCGACTCTGTGTAACCCTAGCCCCCTCCGGTGTCTATATAAACCGGAGGGTTTAGTCCGTAGGACAACAATCATACCATAGGCTAGCTTCTAGGATTTAGCCTCTGCGATCTCGTGGTAGATCAACTCTTGTAATACTCATATTCATCAAAATCAATCAAGCAGGAAGTAGGGTATTACCTCCATAGAGAGGGCCCGAACCTGGGTAAACATCGTGTCCCTTGCCTCCTGTTACCATCCACATTAGACGCACAATGCGGGACCCCCTACCTGAGATCCGCCGGTTTTGACACCGACAAGCACCTTGGTCAACTCATAAACTCCTTGAAACCAACACATGGACTTCAAGAAAATCCTATGGACAAATCCTTCAAATATAACTCAATGCAACCATTAGTCCATAGAGAATGTCATCAATTACCAAAACCACACATGGGGGCACCGCATGTCCTTTCACTATTCGAAGTAATCAGTTTTTGTGATGATCCGATGAATTGTGAGTTTATGATAAGATTATCCATGAATATTATTTTAGTCTTCTCTGAACTCTTTTATGCATGATTATTATAGCTTCATATTTCTCTCCGATCTATTGATTTGGTTTGGCCAACTAGATTGATATTTCTTTCAATAGGAGAGGTGCTTTGTGATGGGTTCGATCTTGCAGTGTTCAATCCCAGTGACAGAAGGGCACATGACACGTATTCTTATTGTTGCCATTAAGAATAAAAAGATGGGGTTTATTCATGCTTGAGTTTATTTTGTCTACATCATGTCATCTTGCTTATGGCATTACTCCGTTCTTCATGAACTTAATACTCTAGATGCATGTCAGGTAGCGGTCAATGTGTGGAGTAATAGTATTAGATGTAGGCAGGAGTCAGTCTACTTGTCTCAGACATGATGCTTATATACATGATCATTGCCTTGGATATCGTCATGATTATTTGTTTTTCTATCAATTGCCCAGCAGTAATGTGTTTACTCACTGTATACTATTTTCAAGAGAGAAGTCTCTAGTGAAAACTATGCCCCGGGGTCTACTTTTATCATACTGAAAATCCTACAAAAACCTTGCTGCAATTTTACATTATTTTTTTGTATTTTTGTTCAATCTATCTATCAATTACTGCACAATTTTATCTTGCACGTAACTGCCAAGGGATTGACAACCCCTTGTTCGCGTTGGGTTGCAAGAATTTGTTATTTTGTGTGCAGGTGCTGCTAACGAGGTGTTGCATGGTTCTACTGAATTGATAACCTTGGTTCTTAACCCGGGAAAATATTTATTTTTACTGTACTGCATCATCCTCTCCTCTTTGAAGAAATTCCAATGCAGTTCACAAGTAACACTAGGTGATTCGAATCAGTTCAAAGCTGAAACAAAAAAGGCCATGACACACAGAGAATAAATTACAAGCCAGTCCTAACATCTTGCAAGGAGGACCCAAGAATAGTAAAAAAAAACACAATCCGGTCGTTTACACCGTACTAGCTGGAGACGAGAGCCACCGTCGCGTGGGACGAACCACTTGGGGTGGTGGCTTCGCTGCGCCATCTCCACCAAACTAGAAGAAATGGCTGCAGAAGGTCGGGTAGCACTCACCCGCCCCCCTTTTGACGACGACACGTTGGGAGGAATGACTTCCCTCTAATATACAAACTTCGTTTCATAATGGAGTATGTCTAAATTTTTTGAGAATTCAAACTTTACAAAGTTTGACCAAGTTTATAAAAAATAACTATTTATATCAACAATCCATTTATTGAAAAATATACACAATACCAAATATATAAAATTTGAAACCACATCTTATAGTGAATCTAATGATATATGTTTGACATACGTCACAAACTGGTCAAAGTACGTGGTTTGACTCTATTTTTAAATCTATATGCACTACATTAATTTATGGAACATGGGTGTACCTAACTGTGGGATACCGGTAGTAAATAAAGGTTTTCTTTATGTAGAAACGAAAACCTTAGAGTGACTCACTCAGGAACAGTGACTTGAACAGTGGCATTCAACCATAACTCGCTCTTCCTCCTTGCAGAGAGCCCGGACCCCTCCGTCATGTCCAGCTTAGTCGGATCGGCGCCACCAGGGAGCTCCCAGTCGAAATGGTAGAGAAGGCTGGCCATGGCGAGCTCGACGTTGGCGAGGGCGAACAACACGCCGGGGCACATCCTCCGGCCCGCGCCAAACGGCAGGAACTGGTAGTCCGTCCCATAGAATTCCACCGCGCTGCCGTCGCCTTGGAATCTCTCCGGCCTGAACTCGTCGGCGTCAGCGCCCCAGCTGGCGGCGTCGCGGCCAATCGCCCAGGCGTTGACAAGCACCATGGCGCCCTGGGGCACATCGAAGCCGAGGACGCGGCAGGGCTCCCGGCACTCCCGCGGGAGGAGCAGCGGGCCTGTGGGATGCAGCCGCAGAGTCTCCTTGATGACCAGATGCAGGTAGGGGAGGTCGCGCAGGGCGTCCTCCGAGACGCGGCTCTGTCCGGCGAGGGCGCGTCGCACCTCGGACTGCGCCTTGTGGAGCGTGGTTGGGTTCCGTATCAGCTCCGCCAAGGCCCACTCCAGCGTCGTTGCAAAGCTCTCGCTCCCGGCGGCGAAAAGATCCTGCGATTGTTTGTTTGTTTCAACGTTGATTCTTCGATCGATCGATCGAGAGAGAGAGAGACAGAGGCTTACGAGGATGACGGCGCGGATGGTTCCCATGTCGAGAGGCACACCATCAATCTTGGTCCTGAGCAGCACGTCCAGGATGACCTCTTCCTTGCCGCCGGTGCCAGCTGACCTCCTCGCGCGATGGTCCTCGATCACCTTGCTCATTATACGGTTGATCTCACGGTTGCACGCCTCCGCCTGGCGCACTCCTCCGCTGCACATGCGGGCGAGACGCGACGACGGGAACAAATCGGCGAGGCTGAACTTGGCGGCCATCTTTACGACCTGCCGCTTCGCCTCCAGGTAGGCCTCGCGCTCGGTGATCCAGTCGCCCACCACGGAGCGCGTCGTGACGTCGGTGACGAACCTGGACAGGAGGGAGCTGAGGTTCACGGGCTCCTTGCAGGACCGCGACGCCGCCGACGACGCGATGGACGCCACGAGGCTGGAGACCTCGGCCTCGCGGGTGACGCGTAGCCCTTTCACGCGCCGCGCGCTGAGCAGCTCGGTGGTGACCAGCTTGCGAAGCTGGCGCCAGTGGTCGCTGTTGGGCGCGTAGATGATGCCGAGGCCGTCCTTGGTGAGAGCGCGGAGCGTGGCCGTCTGCGGCCGCGTGGCGAACGCGGCGTCGTGGGTCTTCATGACCGCCATCGCCGCGTCGGCCGTCGACGCGACCACGAGGGGGAGCTCCCCAAGGCGGAGCATCATCAACGGGCCGTGCCGCCCGGCAAGGTCTCGCATAACATGGTGTGGGAGTGCGCCTGGGGGACTCACGAGGAGGTGGTGCAGGCTGCCGATGACCGGCAGGCGCCATGGTCCGGGAGGCGGGTTGTTGCCGTCTTTGTCTTCACGTGGCCTGAGCCTGAGCTTGAGGTTGAGGACGAGAAGAGGGAGCAGTATGATGGCGGAGAACAATAGGTAATGGTAGTAGGAGTATTGGAGGTCTTGCCCCATTAATTCCTTGGTTGGGAGCATGGCGTTCTGCTTCCTTCCGTCCTTGTGCCTGAAACGTACGACGATGTGTTAATTTGTAGGGTGGTACTGGCAGTGTTGCTATCAGATGACCTGGTAGGACGATATGCTTAATTAACGGCTAGCAGGTGAACTAATGTTTGATTAAAACAAGACGATTTTGATGCAAACCATATAGTATTATGCAATAATTAGCGTGCCAAGCTGCCAGATTGGATCCTCCGTCTAAATCGATGCACGCTAATCATAAAATTTGGTTAGGTTTGGACCTTTGCTTGCCATCATATGGGAAGATGCTTCTGCCCCGTGCACCTTTCAAGACGTTGTCCTTTTGTTAAGGAGCAGGAACACAAATAATACTACATTATTAGTGGTCACATGTCATACCTTATGACTACCTGTATATTAGTTATAGACGAAACAATCCCCAAACAAACGACAACTTGTTGAAAGGTGCATCTTTCTCACTCTACAACAGGAATCTCCTCTTTCAAATGACAAAAGTTGTTTGTTTGTTTGTTTGCAAGAGACGATCAAACATGAGTTTACTAATCAAGAACTTGAGAGCCTCGAGGTGGGGGAGGCCGCCGGCCATGGGTCATTCTGGGGGAATATATGCTTGTTGTGCTTCGGGACATCATGTTTGAAATGGGTAATGTTCAGGGTGTCAATTCTACCGTGGTGTATCTGTGATCCATGAGAGCTCTAGTTGACGACCGCTCCTTCGGGAGCCTCACAACGATCAGCGTCACTTAGCGTGCTCTCAGTCGCCCGCCACGTGTCGTGATCTGGCCGCTCCCTTCAGTTTTTTTTTATTTTTGCTTGTGTTTTCGGCTTTTTAAACAGTTTTTTCAGGTTTTTTCTATGGTTCGGTTTTTCACCGGTCTTTCTTAGCTTTTGGTCAAAAAATTTGAATTTTTTTCCATGAAAAAAGTGTTTTTTTTCGCCAGAGGCACGGTTTTGCTTCCGCGAGAGGCATGGTTTTGCTTTTGAGAGAGAGGCACAACCATGCCTCTCAGAAACGGAAGGAAAAAAATGTGTTTTCTATTTTTTGGGGGAATAAGATAAACTCTAGTATGTGCTAGTAATGATTGTCTTGGGTGATATGATATCCTCTTTGTATGTTTATGTTAGTAGTCTTTCTGATGTTGGGTAAAGTCGATTATCCAATGTATGTCTATTTTGGATGGAGAGGTGGGCTACGTGACAGGCCCCATCTCCCTTAGTAGCGGATCGTTGCAGCAGGGGTAAAACAGATACCGCTTTGGTTTCGTCCACGTGGACCTTTTTCCCCCTAATAACCGCTTGATAACCGGAGTGGGGAAGAACGATGGTGGCATATGTGATACGGGGCTGCCGGGTGCGTGCACGTATCTATACCGGCTACGTCCACAAAGAGAAACTTGTAAAATGGCCTAGTATTCGTAGAATGTATGGGTAGTGATGATTTCGAATACCTCGAGAACGCCCTTATTACTCAAGCGCCCCCTCTTTATATTACCCGCTGTTTTATTTGTGTTTTTACCTCCGCGTAGTTGTTTAGTTCAAACCACCCTTATTACCATTTCAGAATAGACTATCTTTAGATAACGTTTTGGGTGTGAATGTAGCCACATAAGTGACGCACGTAGATGCGGCGTTGGTTGTTACCGTGCAATAATATATATATATATATATATATATATATATATATATATATATATATATATATATATATATATATATATATATATATATATATATATATATATATATATATATATATATATATATATATATATATATATATATATATATATATATAGCATGGATTTGCTATCCACACTAGCTCGGGCGGCTGCTATCGGAACCCTTCATTTGCTTTGAGATCCGAACCTTTGAGTGGATAAGGTTCTGATTTTATCATTTGTTGAATTTCGCCACCATAATAGAGGAAAGCTGGGCTGAACCTTTTTGTTGTCAGTGGCCAGAAAAGGAAGCCTACTACCTGACTTTGCAGGTGTATTCGGGGTAAGTGACCACGCCCCCTTTTGAATCAGCAGGGTGCGGCAGTAGCTGCTTTGGGCGAGCAAGTCAGTGGGCTCATTTTGGCTATTGTCAAAAGTTCCACGGCGTTGTGTGCTTGTCTATTGGTGTTTAAACTGCCATTTTCGTCTAGCAAGGCGTGCATTGCTCGGCACCGTTTCGAAGAAACAGTGATGGTTCTGCCGCGCTGGAATGGGGTGGCAAGACTTGCAATATTTAGTCTAGGTGGGTTAAATATGGTTCTGCACCGTCCTGTAGTAAATACCTGCCGTGTGATTAACTCCAATTTGCAGAGGCGAGATACTCACGCAGCAAAAGGACAGCCCGTAAAACACGCACGCAGCCGTTTGGGTTTGTAATTACTGACGCCACCGTCCAGCACTTCGGTTCTGTATATATCACGCATCTTGCTTCGTGGTTGCTCCTTGCACTCTCTCTACAACTGGTATCTAGTGATCTGTCGGATGGAACGATTGGGAGATGGCGAAGAGAACAACGGAAGTCGGCGGGCACATGTTTGTTTGCTGTTTTTGGGTGTTTTTCCGATACATTTTGTACAGGAAATACCTCCAACCATTTCCTTGGTCCGCAGGCACGACTGCTGGGTAGGATGTGGAACCGTACAGGAAATACCTCCAACCGTTTTCTGTTATCTCTTGTCTATGGTTTTCTCGTGGTTGTGGACCTTGATAGTAGCGCAAAAATCCTGACTAGCAGGTTTTTATCTATGCGTACTGCTATTTTTCTTATTTTTTTAAAATACGCATGCAATCATCCCCGCATGCATGGGAAACTCCTTGAGCTAATTAATCATTTTCAGAGGGCGCCCGGACTTAACAAAATTCAAAGATAGGATAGATTCCAAAACCGAAGTGTGATAAACCGCATTCTAAACATGCGGAAGGAAAATTATCAGATTCTTATTACATAACATTGCGATAATGTTTTTCAAGGAAAGATACTAGTCTTTTTTTTTGAGCATCAGTACAGACACAAGCGCTCATATATACGCACATACACTCACCCCTATGAACGCACACACGCACACCCTACCCCTATGAGCACCTCTCGAGACCGAGCGGCATATCATCTTGAGATTCTGAAGCCACCAGAGGCGCCTCGTCGTCGACGGAACGTCTCCTCCCAATCGAAAGCGCATCGCCGGAAATCTGAAATAAATCCAGGAATAATGCGAGCACCAGGATTTGAACCCTGGTGGGTTGGGAATACCACTGTCCACCTAACCATCTCAACCATAGGTTGGTTCGCAAAGATATTAGTCTTTGGTCATTGTTTCTGATAAATGGTAATCGCTGTGACACGCCACATAAGTCTTCCGTAGATTTTCTGATAATGCTGGAAGCGATAATCCTGCGAAGCTTATGTGCGCGCCTCGCAGCAAACATATGGGCTTCAGGGGGTATCCCTCACAGCCGATAAAAAAGGAATAAAAGGCGGTGCTCGGACGCCACCGCAATGCTTTGTGTAATACGTTAACTTTTTTCTGTGTGTAATACGTTAACTTGTTTTATGAGATGAATATGATTGCGAGGAATGTACCTTAGATTTTGGGTGTGCGCGGCCTTGCTAACGAACGCAGTTCGTCGACTTCACGTTGCTCTTCAGCCTTTGTGTGCTTGGTATCGGACACGAAATGGACTAATTGGCCCCGCTGCGTGAGGTCGATCACGGGCCGCCCCTCGTGTTCTGCGCTATAACATCCAAAATGGAGACGACCGAGAAAATGTCGGCACATCTCTGCGCCGGGGATTCCATTAGGCTGGTTGTAATGGGGAGTATCATATAGTAGTATCATGCATATGATACTAGTATATGATACTAGCTCCGTAATGCATAGTATCATAAGTTAGTATCTTAGGTTGCCTCATTAATTATCATGCATGACACAAAGTAGTACAACATTTAATATGATACGGTAACATGATATGATACCACACCCTCTCTTTCCTCATTTAATTGTGTGCCACATCATCCAAAAAGTCTAGTTGGCATGCATGATACTCCCCATTACGACCAGGCTTAGCCAGGAGCCTGACGCACAGCTTATGATACTACCATTACGACCAGCCTTAGCCAGGAGCCTGACGTGGGCGTTTTCGTGGGCCGAGCATTGACTTTTGTTTCCAGCTCATGGGATCTTTTTCTACCGCCGCGGTAAAAATGCACAACAAACGATTCTCCCACCGCAGCCACGAACTACGGGTTGAGCACAAAAATGATGGACGGTAGGGAACATGGCACTTAGGCCAACTCCACGGCACGATCCTAAACGGACGTCCGGTTTGGCTGGATTTTGTCCCTTTTGGGCGGCAATGGGTTCGCTCATGTCCGCGTCTGTCCGATGGGTCGTGGGTGTGCGCGCGGCCGCACCCCAAATCTTGTCCGTGTTGGACGTGTTTAAAAAACATAAAAACTTAAGTAAAATGACTTAAAAAAGTAAATAAACGCAGTTTAAAAAACTTAAAACTTAAGGTAGGGTCCATGGCCACAAAGCGCCCAGTTTCACGTCCAACTTGACATAATTAAGCATAAAAAAAAGGCCGCCGCCATCGCGCTCCTGCTCGTGCCCGTCGATGCCGTCGTCGTCGCTGTCTTCAGTGGCCCCCGGCGTCGTGTCGTCCGACGAGGTCGGCGTAGGGGCGGGGGGTCGAGTGGGCCGACGGTGTGTGGTAGACGCGGGCGGGCTGGACGGCGGGAGGTGCCTGCACCACCTCCTCTCGTGGCGACGCCTCATGCTCTGGTGACCGCGGCGGAGTGGCGCACCAATTCACGCCCACGGCGGCGGCCATCTCCGGAGCAGTGCAGGACCAGCCCCACCCCTGGCCCACCAGGCCCGGGTGGAACGCGGCCACCGGCTCCTCCTCCATCGTCTCCTCCGTGGCAACCATCTCTAGCTCGGGGATGGCTACCTCGCCGGTGGTGGAGCGGGCCATCATCTTCTCCAGGCCCTCCCATTGGCGCTCATCGTGCGTGTACATGGAGTCTTTCATGACACGCACCATGAGATTGTTGGAAATATGCCCTAGAGGCAATAATAAAAGTATTATTATATTTCCTTGTTCATGATAATTGTCTTTTATTCATGCTATAACTGTATTATCCGGAAATCGTAATACACGTGTGAATGCATAGACCACAATATGTCCCTAGTGAGCCTCTAGTTGACTAGCTCGTTGATCAACAGATAGTCATGGTTTCCTGGCTATGGACATTGGATGTCGTTGATAACGGGATCACATCATTAGGAGAATGATGTGATGGACAAGACCCAATCCTAAGCATAGCACAAGATCGTGTAATTCGTTTGCTAGAGCTTTTCCAATGTCAAGTATCTCTTCCTTAGACCATGAGATCGTGTAACTCCCGGATACCGTAGGAGTGCTTTGGGTGTATCAAACGTCACAACATAACTGGGTGACCATAAAGGTGCACTACAGGTATCTCCGAAAGTGTCTGTTGGGTTGACACGAATCGAGACTGGGATTTGTCACTCCGTATGACGGAGAGGTATCTCTGGGCCCACTCGGTAATGCATCATCATAATGAGCTCAAAGTGACCAAGTGGTTGGTCACGGGATCATGCATTACGGTACGAGTAAAGTGAATTGCCGGTAACGAGACTGAACAAGGTATTGGGATACCGACGATCGAGTCTCGAGCAAGTAACATATCGATTGACAAAGGGAATTGTATACGGCGTTGTTTAATCCTCGATATCGTGGTTCATCCGATGAAATCATCGAGGAGCATGTGGGAGCCAACATGGGTATCCAGATCCCGCTGTTGGCTATTGCCCGAGAGTCATCTCGGTCATGTCTACGTGTCTCCCTAACCCGTAGGGTCTACACACTTAAGGTTCGGTGATGCTAGGGTTGTATGAATATGAGTATGCAGCATACCGAATGTTGTTTGGAGTCCCGGATGAGATCTCGGACGTCACGAGGAGTTTCGGAATGGTCCGGAGGTAAAGAATTATATATAGGAAGTGGTATTTCGCCATCGGAAAGTTTCGGTCACCGGTAATGTCTTGGGACCACCGGAAGGGTCTGGGTCCACCGGTGGGGCCACCCATCCCGGAGGGCCCCATGGGCTGAAGTGGGAGGAAGCCAGCCCATAGTGGGCTGGTGCGCCTCTAGGCCCACCCCTTGGGCCTAGGGTTGAAACCCTAGGGCGGGCGCACCACATGCCTTGGGGCACTCCACCCCACGCCGCCGCCCCTTGGGAGATTGAATCTCCCAAGGCGGGCGCCTGGGGCCTATATAAAGGAGGGCAAGGGGAGGCAGCCGCGCTGTGCATTGGCGCCTCCCTCCCCTGCTACACCTCGTCCTCCTCCCGCAGCAGACTTGGCAAAGTCCTGCGGAGTTCTGATCCACCACCACGCCCGCCGTCGGTTGCTAGATCATCATCAACCTCTCCTTCCCCTTGCTGGATCAAGAAGGAGGAGACGTCTCCCGTCCCGTGCACGTGTGTTGAGCGTGGAGGTGTTGTCCGTTCAGCACTTGGTCATCGGTGATCTGAATCACGGCGAGTACGACTCCATCATCACCATCCCCTTGAACGCTTCCGCACTCGATCTACAAGTGGTATGTAGATGCAATCTCTCTCCCATGACTCGTTGCTTAGATGAACTCATAGATGGATCTTGGTGAAACCGTAGGAAAAATTTTAATTTTCTGCAATGTTCCCCAACAGAGATGGGCCTCCTCCTCCTATGTCATGCGAGGAGGTGGTGGTGGAGACGTCGAAGGCGACGGCGACAGCGTAGGCGTGAGGCCACGCTCCTGGGGAGCAGGCGCTGCGCGCTCCCTACGTGGCCGCCTAGGCCCAGCCGTCGTGTCGGCGAAGAAGGAGGCACGCCGCACGTCGTGCTCGTCCCTGAGCCAGGTGTCCTAGAGGGTGGAGTCCGGGGCGTACCTGTCGTCGTAGTACAGGTCGTCGGGGAGGAGGCGGCGGCGGCGCTCGATCTCTTCACGGCGCGCACGGCCGCTCGCCAGGACCGGCGGGATCGGCACACGGTCGGCGGAAAAGTGCCAGTTGTTAGGGAGGTGGACGTCGCTCCAGGGGAGCGGCGTCCTCGTCTCCCAATAACGGCAGCACACCAACGCGCGGATGTAATGCCGGTCGCGCTCGCCAGAGGACGCTGGGGCGATGGAGAACGCGGGCGGCGCGGGGGCCCGGCGTGGTGGTGATGCGGGCTCCTCCTTCTTCACGGAACCAACGCGACGCCCCGACGAGGAGCCGGCCTCGCGGTCGTGCTTCCCCTTGCGGCCTGGTTCCAGAAGCCCATGGCTTCGAGGTGGCCGGCCGGCGAGCTCGAGGGGGAGGGCTAGAGTTTCGCGCTGTTGGGTTTCGAGGAGGCCGCGGGATGGGGTGGGGCAGTGTGGACGACGACCGGTCCACGGGTTCCCCATTTAAGAAGGACAGCGACCTTTCACTGGGCCGATGACAGGTGGGGCCGGCCGCCCGTGCGCATTGATGTTGGCGGTGGGAGGTAGGTGGCCGCCCCGTCACACGGCCAGACGCAGACGAGCGGCGGGTCCGTTCGGTGTCTGCGGCGACCCAAACCCGCCGCAAGTTTGCGCTCGAAATGGATTGGGCCGGACACAAAATGGATCAAATAGGTCCGAAACGTCACGCGCTGGGCCGCCTCGTTTGTCCGTTTTACCTCAAACGGACGGGGCCGGATAGAATAAGGTCGCGCGGTGGAGTTGGCCTTAGCGGGCCATCAAATGTAAATGGAGTGCAAAAACTTCGTGAGCGGCGTGCATCCATTCAAAGCTGCCGCGGAGACAAAATGGATTATCACGGCGACAACCTTCACCTTGCGTAGCGCCTTATTTTCTCTACGGGTGTCTCGATTTGCAACGTCCGTCAGCTGACGGCTGGCTACGGCACGTGCCGCGTATCTCCTCGCGCTGGAGATCATGGCACGTGCAATATTTATTTTTTTCGATAAATTTGCTGATCTATTCATCAACCATTAGGGTAGTACAAAGAACATTAGAAGTAAAATTTACATCCAGACCTGTTGACCACGTAGCGACAACTACAAACACTGGAGCGAGGCGCCCCGTCGTCGCCCCTACATCGTTGGAGCCAGACAAACATTGTTGTAGTAAACAGTCGGGAAGTCGTGCTACGGCCTCATAGGACCAAGGCAAACAGAACAGCAACCACCGCCGATGAAGAAAAGTGTAGATCAAAATGATCCAACTTGCAGACAACTAGAAGTAGACGAACGAAGACCGGATCCAGTCGGATCAACCGAAGACAAACGCCGATTGGTTCCCACAAGATCCGTCGAAGACAAACTTTCACATGCCTTCCGAAGACGTTGAAACATCATCGGGACAAGGGCTAGGCGGGGAAGACCTTATTCCATCTACAAGAAACCGCCGCGGTCTCGTCTTCTTGAGCATGACACAAACTCTAACAAAATTAAAAAAAATACCTAAAACGAAGCCTTCCCGCCGGCAAAGGCCGGGATCCATCATGCCTCCATGGTCCAAGGATCATAGGAGACCAGGTGGACTGGCGGCGGCACCGGCAAGAGGGAAGGAAACCCTAGATGAGAGTTTGTAGGAGGGCAGGAGCGAAGAAGGCAGCTGGGATGACGCATGTTTTTTTATAATTGATTGATAGAATACCGTGCAACGTGCCGTACTTACTAACGTAATGTGATCATCGATGATGTCATCCCTGATCGGCCGTAACCGCGGTCGTTGTTGTCGCCAACGTCCATGGCGTGGTTCGCTACTCTAGAGTACATGGGTGATAGATAAAGAATGGCGCTCGATTGCTCTATAAAACTTCAACGCGTGGTATGTAGGCGACCCAGCACAGCCCCAGCACATCGGATACCCACCACGAGTGCAGGTCAAAATCATTTTTTCTCGGTGCGAGCAGTGTCCGAACCTGCTCTACCTTTCGTGTTCGCAATATTTCAGCCTGCCTCTGTCCAGCAACAGCAGCCGAATTCAGGGAAAGTATGCCAGCAATCCTGCCGCTGTGTGTTGCATGCATATCGATGCATGGTCAAATAGCATCTGCCAATGACGCACAAGGTCCAAGATTGCATGGCCATTAGCACTTGGCCCTACGTACGCGCATATATATCATATCAAAGGTCGCTTTGTTGCACACGTTATAGAGAGGGAGAGAAAAAAATAAAATGGATCGCATAAATATTTTATTTCTCATAGAGTATAATTTTGAAATAGGCGAGTGGTAGCTGTAGCTTCCTGCGGCGACGGTTGCAGCTCCTATGCGATGCCACAACTCATGTGGCGACGGTCCCCGGTGATGGCACCCCCGATGACGAAATGTACTCTCCCTCGGGTTGCCGGTAACAGCAAAAAAGTCCGTCAGTCGTAGCACAAAAACATGCAGGCTCTAGCAAAAAAACTTGTCGGTGCCGCCGCACCCGTCGCTCATCGTTGCAAAAAACACTCACCGGTTAGTAGCTTTTGTCATTGCCGGTTGAAGCAAAAAATAGAGCCGCAGTTGTAGCACCGGGTCGACATCCGATGATGGGATGTAGCAAAATGAGGTGCGGTTCCGGTGAAGACCCTTGAGTATTTCAGACTTGGCAATGGCGGACTTCATGTAGTTCTCCTCCCGAGGGCGTTGTCGTGGATCTTTGGTGTCCTAGCAGGCTAGGATGCAGTGTGGCATCGTCTTCAGTCCTTCTTGTATTCTTTTTCCGCAACTTAGCTGCATGTGTTTGTCTTGTCCAGTCTTCCAGGGATATGCTTTGTAAGAGGGTGGCCTAACCTTGTATTGTTCAGTCGTGCACTTTGGTTTTGTGCTTTATCTTTAAAGTGGGGCAAATTATTATTTCACATATGGACATATATTTCGTGTGAGCTTAACCACGGCTCTTGGTTGCACCTAGATTAAATCTCAATCCACTTGACCAACACACACACAAACAAATTAGAGAGGGGGGGAGAGGGAGAGAGAAACGGGATGTGGATGTGGAAAGAGAGTGAGGTCACAACTATATGGATGGCCTGGGGCTGGCAGTGGAAAGAGAGTGCACACATACGGTTCTGCAAGGTTTGGCAATGTAAAAGTAAAGGATCCTGTGTCAGTATATCAATACGAGGATACTAGACAACCGTGAGGGGTATAAATTTCATGCGATTCTATAGACATATATTTCGAGTGAGCTTAACCGCATCTCTTGTTGGCAACTACAATAAATCCCAATCCACTAGACCGACACACACATGCATACACACACAAATGAGAGAGAGAGAGAGAGAGAGAGAGAGAGATGTGGAAAGAGAGCAAGGTCACGTTTATATGGATGGCCTAGGGAGGTAGTGGATCGTTTGAGGGAGTTGCTCGACCAGTCTAGTAGACCGAGGGTGCAACGGGCATGGTATAAAAAGTGCACCATCCAATTTAAAGAGTGCTCACATCCGGTTGTGCAAGGTTCGAACAATGTAAAATAAAGGTTCCCCTGTCGGCACATCGATACAAGGATAGTAGACCACCATGAGGGGTCACGACTATATGGATGGCCAAGGGTGGCACTGGATCATCTGAGGGAGCTGCTCGACTAGGTGAGTGGACCGGGGGATGCAACGGGCATGATATAAAAAGTGCGCCATCCAATTTAAAGAGTGCACGCATACGGTTGTGCAAGGTTCGAGCAATCTAAAATAAAGGTTCCCATGTTATTATGTCAATACGAGCATAGCAGACCACCGTGATTGGTATACCTTGCATGTACTGACAATTGTCGGCCCATAATTGTTGTTTCTTCTTATGTCAACTCTATAGGCATAGTTTCAAGTGAGCTTAACCACATGGAGAGAGAGAGCACGGGAGAGAGAGAGAGAGAGAGAGAGAGAGAGAGAGAGAGAGTGAGGTCATGACTATATGGATGGCCGAGGGCGGTACTAGATCGTCTGAGGGAGCTGCTCGACTAGGTTAGTGGATCGAGGTGAAACATGCATTTATATAAAAAGGTGCACCATCCAATTTAAAGAGTGCACACATGCAATTGTGAAAGGTTCGGGCAATGAAAAATAAAGGTTCCTATGTGAGTATGTCAACACGAGGCTAGTAGACAACCTTGAGGGGTATAACTTGCATGCACTAACAGTTGTTAGTCCATAATTATTATTTTCTCTTGTGCCAGACATATTTCAAGTGGGATTCACCACATCCGTTGTTGAGAGAGAGAGAGAGAGAGAGGTGGGGAGAGGGGGGAGAGAGGAAGGGAGAGGGAGAGGGAGAGATGGGATAGAGACGTGGAAATAGAGCGAGGTCACGACAATATGGATGGCAGAAGGGGGCAATGGATCACAAGAGGGAGCTGCTCAACCAGGCTAGTGGACCGCGGGTATAACGGGCATGATACAAAAAGTGCGCCATCTAATGTAAAGGGTGCACCACATACGGTTGTGCAAGGTTTGAACAATGTAAAATAAAGGTTCTCGTGCGAGTATAGAGACGCGGGAGCGGGGATGGTGGATATTGGCACAGAAATAGAGAGAGGTCCGGGGTATGTAGATTTCCAATAGTGGTGGCGGGCTATCGAACAGAGCTACTCCATCAGTGGTGGTGCTCCTGAAGGGTATAACATTACGTTAGTATGTAAAAGATGTCCGGTCCAATAACCTAAAAGGCTCTCACCACACTTTATAGATAAAGCAACCGACATACAACCCAGCGCGCGTACAACTCACCATAACACTAACAACCAAGACATGATAACATGGCGCAAAAAACAACTACATCACCCCAAAACCACTCCAAGCAATCAGTAGGTAAGCAATGAGAGCCCCACATAGAGCCGTTAGAGTCCTCCACCGTGGCTGAGTCATGACGAAGAGACTAAGTCGCATCTGATGAGCTGTGGATTTCAAGAAGGGTATGACATAGGTGTGGCGCCACCGCTTGATTCAAAGGATCGGGGTTTTCACCTGGAGCAATCCAAAGGACGGGGAGTAGCCACAATGATGCATTCAAGAAGGAAACGATACTCACGGATGCCACCGTCATCATCCTTGCCAAAGCCATTTAGGGAATAAACCCTTACACACTCTTCGTCTATGTAACATGGTACGGCTAGTCGCGAGGACACCTGGCGCACCACTGCCACCGAACGCGATCACTGACCCCCCATGCCGCCTACACAACCATGGCAACCAACCCGCGCATGGGCCGCGTGCTCCGCCCATGACCACCGCGGCTCCCACCATCAGGGCCACCGCCCCAGCATCTGAGACCACCCCTCGACTAGCCACCGATGCAAGCTAGTGCAGATCACCGTCCAGCGGGGTCTGCCATCGGCCGCAGGTCAAAGCCACATGAGAGGAGGCCAACCACCACTATCGCGTAGCCACCTCCAGAACCGACTTCATGGCAGGGGCGGACTCCCCGTAGCCCTCGCTACCCACGACCCACACCGCTCGAGGACTGGATTTGTTCGCGCCGCCATATCCATCACCTCTAGCCCCAAACGTGCACCACCTCCACACCGCCCGTCATTGTCGTTGCTACATCGTCGTCGCTGACTTGCTTCCCCATGTGGTTTAGCGCCGCATCCAGGCCCGGTCCCCTCAACCCGTGTCTCAACTCCTGCATGTGGAAACTATAGATCCAAGCCGCCGCCGGGTATGTCCGGGCTTCACCCGGCCAATCGCTACTTTCACCGACAGTATTGACCACGTCATGTTGTTTTTTAACCTGTTTTAGCCCAAACTAAGTTTCATGGGTTGCCATATAATTAAAAAAAATATTCTAAAAAAATTGAAAAACAAAGGAAAGAGTATTTATCTCAAGGTCCTGGTAAATATGGAGTAGTAAGAAAAACTGGCTATCGAGATAAACGGAATAAGTCAATGCTGAACCCCGAGACAAACAACAGTGGCCTACTTCCTGGAATCCTGGGATCAGAGATTGCCTGATGTATTCTGTCGGCACTCCATGTGGCCCGTGATCCCACTCACGAGCAGCTATAGCCAGCACCGCTATGTCTCCGGAATGCAAGCTGGCCATTGTTATCCTGAACTGAATACTACTGAGAGATAAGA
The DNA here is from genome assembly GCA_021437245.1 of Aegilops speltoides. Classification (NCBI taxonomy): domain Eukaryota; kingdom Viridiplantae; phylum Streptophyta; class Magnoliopsida; order Poales; family Poaceae; genus Aegilops; species Aegilops speltoides. The sequence goes on from CM038143.1 coordinate 37,304,341, forward strand.
GTCTGGAGGAAGATTGAGGATCCGTGGATGTTCATATATGGAGCGACGTATGGCAATAGAAGGTCGGATCGACTACTTCTCGTGCTTTTAATTTTGTAACTTGCAGCTATATATTGTACTGCAATATCACTCCCCTCACATTCTCTTTTTCAAATTCGTCACCATTTTGCACGTACTCAATCTGCCAATAGCATTTTCAATTTCAAACATCTGTTAATAGGCAGATCACTTTTATGTTTTCATCTTAAGGCGAGGTCGTGTGCATATACCAGAAAGCTTCTTCGTTCACAAGCTGTTTTCATAGATAGTTGTGGCTGCGATGTTTTCAGACATAAAATAGTCCATTAAGGAAACTTGAAAATCATCCAGAAAACTGATTACTCGCGATGTGCATGCGTACAGGATCGATGGGTATGGGACTCACGGGGCGAGCGCGCCGCATTAGATCGATAATATGTCTTCTGGATCAGACAAAGAAGGGATTGGTTACCCAACTGGAGTCTGACAAAGTGAAGAACATAACCTGGCTAAATGGAAAGGTGATCCCCAATAGGTGCCTTCCAAGCAGCAATGGACGTCGAGCATATCGCCGGAAATTGTCAAGGTCACTCCTGGAAGGTTCAAAAAGGTGTCAAAGAAACCGAAGAAAGTAAGGTTCGAATGTGGACCTACGGATGTGATGGATACCATAGATGCTGGAGAATTTACATGGAAGTTCTGAAGCCCATAAATCAAACCATTCAAGCAGGGTTGAAGATAACTGCAATGTGGAAGGCAACTCGCCTGCTGAAAAAAGTTTCATGACGTACATCAAAGTAAATGATGTTCAATAAGATACAGAAAATGACTAGGAATCTTAAAGCTTGCAAGTAAATTAAATGCGGAACATGTCAACAAAACAGTCAAGTCTACTGGAAACTTCGGCGGCTAGTTACCGATGACTGGAAAAACTTTGGTCAACACTTATGCCGAGGATCCACCGGCTGTGTGGAGGGAGCCCGCCATCTCCACCTCTCCATCGGCGTCCGTGCTGCCGCCGCCGGTTGCCAAGTGAAAGCAGAGCGGCGTTGCTATTAGTTTGATACAATTATCTCCATCCGTTCAAAAACTTACTGCTGGGGTCTACCAAGCTAGCAAGTAAACCTGGGAAATATCCCTTTTAATCTAGCCAAGGGAGAATGCTCCACAAAAACAATTGCAAACTGAATTGCACTTCTATTGCCACCGATGCTATTGAACAAGTATCGCGCACTTCTATTTTCTCATGAACTGAGTTGCAAACTCTCACAGGCCAAACAATAAATAGGTCATGAGCACCACGTTACCTTTATTTTCTTACTCTACACTCAGCATTTGACAGAAGTACAGAAACACAGAACTATGCTTCAGAGTATATTTTACCGAGAACGGAAGCAAATTTTTTTTCATCGATCGCATGCCAAACATGGAACTACAAGGTAAGCTACTGAGACATCTGCGGGAAGAGCTTTCAAGCATCAAGCAGTCTGCTTCCATTCCACTTAAGCCGTAGACCAAATCAGTTTTAACAGACAAGGAATCAATTTCTAACTCCCTCACATGCAGACTGAAGAGCAAACCTGGGCAAGGAACGGCTGGAGAAGTGGAGATACGCAATACCCCACTCCCAACCTCCCAAGAAGCAGCCATATTATATATTTTTGAAGGTAATCAGCCATAGTATATAACTGAACCGGATCAAGCCAAAGTGGAGAATTGGAAGCGAGGCACAGTAGGAGGAGCAAGTCGAGAAGTAATTGAATTTACACACAATAAAATCTTCAGTTCACACTTCAGACAGAAAACACATTCAAACTTTCAAAGTACCATCATACATACACAGTACCAATGTCACAATTCTGTGGTAATGTCAACCTCGAGGCTGCTGCAGAGGAGAGGGAGCTCGGCGACCATGATGGAGGAGGCCACCGTGTGGAGGAGTTGGGCCTACCATGGTGAGGACGGCGCGACGCAGGTGCCCGTCGGCCGCCTTGCCGGATCTGACGCCAAGGGCGAGGGTTGGGAGCACGGCGACGCCAAGCTTGAGGAGGAGTGCGGCTCCAGGAGCAGCATGGGTCGCCTGCACGTCGTCATGACCACTGACGGAGGGATGTGAGATGAGGAGAAGGTGGCCGCTTGGGGAGCGAGGCAGGGCTGCTAACAACAGATGGCGCCGGTGAAGACAACAAGCACCAAAATGTCTCGAGAATAAAAACAAAACAAGGCATGAGGAAAAAACTCATGGAAAGGAAAGGAAAGGTTTGAACCTTCGTTCAACAGTTCTCCACCTCCGTCCTGGTCCCTGCCTGCTCGGCTGACATCTAGGCAGCCTAGTGTCTGCGCGGAGCTGCTGTGTTGCATGAAGCGTGGTCCACCTTTCGCTATAAGAGGAAATAAGCATCAAATGAGATATAACATGAAAATACAAATGAGGTAAGAGGAGGGAACAGATCCCCACACCTAACAAGCTTGTGATTGCTGCTGCACAAATAAACTTTATATCTTTGCTTTTCCTATATATATATATATATATATATATATATATATATATATATATATATATATATATATATATATATATATATATATATATATATATGTTACTATTCATCACCGGGGTGCAGAATATGTTATTCTTCACCGAGGTAATCTTACGATCATTTTATAAATAAATTATGTTTTAAATACAAATAGTTACAGTCATATTGATTCACTGCGTAAAATTTGGCATAAAAAAGGTCAGAAGACCAGAAAAATTACAGTTTATGTACATTTTATACTATGTTTTTACTTACGTAATTTACGTAACATAAAATATATTTTACGGTGATTATGTATTTTCTTACATTCTCTTTTTATGTCTAAAATAAGACAAAATTTACGGAACGTAAAATTACGGTGAATTGATGTTAAAATAGAGGGTGAAGAATAACTATTCCTCACCCAGGGTGACGAATAGCGACCCTATATATATATATATATATATATATATATATATATATATATATATATATATATATATATATATATATATATATATATATATATATATATTCATCACCAGGGTGCAGAAAAAGTTATTCTTCACCGAGGTAATCTTACGATCATTTCATAAATAAATTATGTTTCAAATATAAATAGTTACATTCATATTGATTTATTGTGTAAAAGGAGAAGCGTAAGAAAATATATAATCGCCGTAAAAATATTTTATGTTACGCAAATTTCAAACGTAAAAACATAGTGTAAATTGTACATAAAATGTAATTTTTCTGATCTTCTGACATATTTTTATGCCAAATTTTACGCAGTGAATCAATATGACTATAACTATTTGTATTTAAAACATAATTTATTTATGAAATGATCGTAAAATTACCTCGGGTGAAGAATAACATATTCTGGACCCTCGGGTGATGAATAGTAACATTATGATAACACCCCTTAAGACCTTATTCTGCACACCCAAACCTTATTCTGCTAATACCTGACCGATCCCACACCTACTCGACTCGAACGACACAAACAGAGAAAAAAACCCGCCCCACGCCCACCACTCGACCACCTCTCTGTCTCGCTTCCTTCCTAACCGACGCCTCCCCCAATTCCCCATGACCAACTACCTTCGTCTCCTCCCCCGGCGCCGCCCCCTCCAGCCTCCTCCCCGGCCGCGCCCACTCCAGCCTCCTTCCGGCGCGCCTCCCCACCTCCCGACCGGCGCCTTCCTCCAACCTCTTCCCTAGCCATCGTCGCGGTGTCGGCTGCGCTAGATGGCGCCACCACCCCAGATCCACATCCCACGAGCATGGCGCTCCGGCAACCACCCGCCGCGCCGCCTCCCTCCAGACCGGATCCGGGTTGGTGGCGCCTCCCTCCCGCGCGCCGCCCCCCCCGCAGCTCCGCCTCCCTCCCTTACGGCGCCGCCCTCGAGGCCTCGACCCACGCTACTGGGTACGATGACCCAGGGCACGGATCCATGCATCCCCGCGCCGGATCCGGGTTAGGTGGCGCCTCCCTCCCGCGCCGCGCCACCCCCTCCCCCGCAGGTCCGCCTCCCTCCCTTGCGGCGCCGCCCTCGACCCACACTGCTGGGCACGGTGACCCAGGGCATGGATCCATGCATCCCCGCACCGGATCCGGGTTCTCCCCTCCTGCATCGTCCTCTTCTCGCACAAATCGAGCGAGCTCGAGCCGTGCCACCCTCGCCGTGGTCCTCCCTACATCCCCTGCCTCCCCCAATTTGCAGCTCCTTTGTTTTTTTTTGCAGCTCGCTGAATTTTGTTTTGCTGAGACTGCGAGATTCATGGCACCGAGAACGTGGTGTGGCGCGACACGGTCGACCTGACCGCTGGCTCTGCTGCATCGTGGGCGAGATCCCGCCATGTCCTGCCAACGAGCTTCTCTCCACCCCTTGCAGTACGAACAATGACGGTGTGCAGTGCGGCCAACAACAAGTTGCAGTGTGGTTCGGTGCCCGTGGAGGTGCATTTCCCTTGTGTTTTTTTTGTCAAAAAAAATTATTCCCCGATGATGTCCCAGGCGCCCTCGACAAAGCAGTACAGATGGCGACCCCGACCTCATCAGCGACATACTCGTTATTTTTGTATTTCTTTTGCTGTGCGGCGTGATCTCTCTGTGTTATGCCAAGTGCTAGGTTCGGTTCGAAAAAAAATAGCAAAGAAATTCCCACAAGAGGTTCACTTCTTTTTCTAATGCAAATTGTTTTGTTTGTGGGATGATTGAAAATAAATGTTATTGAAGTTCACTAGCAAAAAATAATACGGTTCACTTTGGAGAGTGATGTTGCTCACTTGCGCCCGACGTGAAAAGTGCGGAAATATTAGGGAAACAACAAAAAAGTAATGCGGTTCACTTTGATATATGTCGCGGTTTACTTGCCTCCTCTCTACGGTCCACTCTTGTTCGTAAAAAAAAGTTTAGAAAAAAGACAACAAAAACTCGTATGAGAAAAATTACGCCTGACAAAAGAAATTATGCAGCTCGCTTGCCCGTCCGATGCAGTGCGGTTTTCATTCTGAAACAGTGCGGTCGGTGCAAAAAAAATTGTTATGAAAGCAAAAAAAAGTAATGAGTTTCACTTCTTGATAGTGTTGTGATTCATTTACACCCGATGTGAAGTGCACTCTACTTTCTTGTTCTTGAAAAAAATCACGTTTGAATAAAAGATACCATGCAGTTCTCTTACCCGTGCGATGCAGTACGGTTTTTCGTCTTTTGCAGTGCGATTTTCAGTCGGATGAAGTACCCACGTCCATTTGGGTGTCGCAAAAAACAGAGTGTCCGCTTTTCGGTAAAATCGAAACTGCTCTTAAACCGTAAGGAATTAGAGAGAGTGTTCTACATGAAAAAGTTGTGTCTCGTTGATATCTTTCCAAAGGCGTATGATTTGAATTATTCCGACCAGCCATTTGTAAAAATTTCACGAAAAAACAGCCGCTGCCTCTCGAAGTTAGCCGCATGATTTTCAAAATTAAATAAAAACCGTAAAGAATCTCAAAACCATTTCAGCATATCAAAGTTGCGCCTTGTCCGTAGCTTTCCAACGGCGTATCATACATCTCGTTCCGACAAACGTTTAGAAATCTGGAGCAAAAACAGTACCGAAAATTTTAAAAAATTTGAAAAACAGAGTTCCGCGATTTAGTAAATTTGAAACTGCTCTTAAATCGTAACGAATTAGAGAAACATTTATATACGAAAAAGATGCGCCTCGACGATATCTATCCAACGGCATATCATTTGCTTCATTCCGACAAGCAGTTTAGAAATAAACGCGAAAAAACGCTCGCTGCCACTCGTCATCCGCCGCATAATTTTCAAAACTGCTTTAAACCGTGTGGAATCTCGAAAAGTGTTCAACATGTCGAAGTTGCGCCTAATCCATAGCTTTCCAACAGTATTTTACACGCCTCATTCCAATAAACGGTTAAAAAATTAGATTGAAAACAGTACCGAAAAAAGAACGCGTGCAGTTTTTTTCGACACGAAGTTCACTAGTCTATATTGCAGTGCTCGTCGTCAAGAAGATGCAGTGCACTTGCGGTCAATGTGCAGTGCGGAAGTGGTGTGCAGAATAGTTATTCTGCTAATATTAGCAGAATAGATAAATACATATATATATATATATATATATATATATATATATATATATATATATATATATATATATATATATATATATATATATATATATATATGCAATAATCTCGTACTGCCCAGGATAAAGATCTGGTACTGCTTCTGCATAACACTAACGTGCTTCTTTTTCGTAAAGTCGATATTGCTCTTCTGTACTTGCGTAGTAATTCATTAATAAATTTTAAACCGTTAATCGGAATTGCGCAAATGATATACCGTTGGAAAGCTACAGAAAATTCTCATCTTTTTATATTGTAACTTGCTTCACTTTTTTATTTTTTTATTATGAATTTTCAAAAACAGAAATCATCACAAGTTGAATGAAAAGTGTTTTGGACGAAATTCTTTAACCACTTATCGGAATATAGCAAATGATATACCGTTGAAAAGCTACTGAAATTTACAGACATTTTCATGTTTTAAGTTTTTTCAAATTTTGCACAGTTTTGGAACAGTTTTGAAAATACTAAAAATCTATTTTATTAAAAGATGATAATGGATTATTTTTGGATATCAAAATGATGCAAATGATATGGCGTTGGAAATGTACTGAAATTCCCATCTTTTTCGTGTATTAATGTTTTTCAAATTTTACATGGTTTTTGAGCAGTTTTGAAAATACTGAGATTCATTCAAAATAGATGAACAGTAATTATATATTAATTTTTTAACCACTTCTCAGAATAGCGCAAATGATATACCGTTGGAAAGCTACTTGAACTTTACAAACGTTTCTTCAGGTTTTTTTCAAATTATGCATAGTTTTGAAACATTTTTGAAAATACTAAATTTTAGATCTACTGAAATATGATCATTGATGTTCTTTGGACCTCGGAATGATGCAAGCGATATGGCGCTAGAAAGGTATTGTAATTTAGCAAATTTTTGTGTTTTAACATTTTTCTAATTCATCACGGTTTTTGAACAATATTCAAAATACCAAGATTTTTCCTGTTACCAGGAAACATAGTATTGTACTTCTATGGAATATGAGTTTCGTACTGCCGACAATAAAGAAGTTTCTGTACTTCCCAAAGTGATTAAATTGTACTGCCCATAATTTTTTTCTAGAGAACTCAAGTTCCCTCCACATGTACCTTGTACTTCTGCGGAATATGAGTTTCGTACTGCCTGATAATAATAATAATAATTGTACTGCTCGGATTTATTTTAAAAGAACACAAATTTGCCTTGTACTTATGTGGAATACGGGTTTCGTACTGCCCGGCAATAAAGAAGTTTTTGTACTGCTCAAAATGATTAAATTGTACTGCCCATAATTTCTTCCAAAGAACTCAAATTCGCTTCACATGTACCTTGTACTTCCGTGGAATATGAGTTTCGTACTGCCCGATAATAATAATAATAATAATTATACTGCTCAAAATGAATAAATTGTACTGCTAGTAAATTATTTCCACAGAACTAAACTCCCCTTGACATGTATTTTGTACTTTTGTGAAATATAAGTTTCGTACTGCCTGGTAATAAAATGTTTTTGTACTGGTTAAAATACATGAATTGTATTGCCCAGAGTGATTCAATAGTACCACCAGGTAATAAAAATGTTTTGTACTGCTCAAGTTATATAAACGATACTGCTCATAATGAATCAGTGGTACTTCCCATAATGGTTTTATGGCACTGCCCGATAATAAAAATAAACATGTGATTTAATCGCTTCTTTTAACCCACGGATAATTGTTGATAAATGTTGATACTTCAATGGGTTGCGCCCAAAATGAATAAATGATAATACTGCATCTTTTTTTAAAGGGTCTTTTACATCTGTGTCCCTAACTCGAACCCACTACTCACATTTGCCCCTAATTCGAAAGCCTGCTCAAAAATGCCCCTCCGCCGTTAGGTGCCCTTACAGAAATACCCTTCCGCTCTGTTTCCGTCCGGTCAAAGGGGTTTGACCGTTTACGGGGCGTTTACTGGACATTTCTACCCCTCCCTCCATGTGTCACTTACTGGTGGGACCCAGTCTCAAAAAAATAAAATGGAAAAACCCTTTCTCTCACCCCCCCCTCTCTCACACACTTATATGTGGGGCCCCTCATCCATAGAAAAAACAAAACTCTCTCTCACCTCCCCCTCTCTCTGTCTCTCTTCCCTCCGAATGACGGCCCGACGGCCGCTACCTCTCAACTCCGGTGAGAGTGCCGAACGGGCGCCGCCTTCGCTGCTAGCCTCCCCTGACGCTGCAACCCTCTCTCCCTTGTTCTCTCTCTACCACTTGCCTTCGTTCCTGTCCCGCCCTCTAGCCCTGTCACGCAAGCACTCCAGAGAGCGCTCCGTCGCCGGCGTCTATCAAGTACATGGCTAACGGCAACCCGAAGCGCCGCCACCTCGCTAGGAATCTCATACGCCATGACCTCATCCTAACAGCCTATGATTTTGACCAGAGGCGTCTAGGGCGAGCACCACAACACATCTACCCCTTCGCCGAGCTCGGACCGCCGCCGATTCGGCGCCGTTCAAGCACGTGAGCGCTCGGCGGCTCCTATGGCATCTGATGTACCAAAGAAGGCACAGGAGTCCTCCATAGCAATCTCCATGGCCTCGGCCGTCTTCCCCATGAGCTCGAGCTCGGTCATGGCCGCCATCGTCAAGTCGTCGCCCATCTTCCCGAGCCCAGTTGCGTCGCCATCATGCTCCTAGTGAGCTCCTTAATGGCACACGGACGGTTTCCTCTCCCTCCCCCTCGCATGGTAGCTGCCGCACTTGCGCCATCCGGAGCCACCGCGAGAATGGTCGCTGCCGTTTGCTCCAGCAACCATATGGTCCGAAGAGCACATCGATGGACGCGTTTGAGCAAGGGCTATCGCCTTGTTCCCTCAGCTGGCCTCCTCGCAGCCTCCCAGCATGCCTCCGCCGTGGGATTTGGTCGCCGCCGGCAACCGTCGGACTAGTTTGAATAGTCATGTTCTTTTTTCTTTTTTTTTTCAAGATCGGCCCCACATGTAAGTGTGGGTGACAAAGAGGGTGAGAGAAAGTGTTTTTTCATTTTATTTTTTAAGAGTGGGACCCACAACTAAGTGGCACATGGACACAGGGGCAAAATTGTCAAAGAGACGGCCAGATAACGGTTAAATAGCTTTGACTGGATGGAAACGGCACGGAGGGGCATTTTTATAAGTGCAACTAACGGCGGAGGGGCAAATTTGAGCAGGCTTTCGAATTAGGGGTATATCTGATTAGGTGGTTCGAGTTAGGGACAGAAATACAAATGTATGTAGTTTATACTTCTTTATATATATGTTATGCACTGTTGGCGGTGTTTTGGCTCCTAGGTGCATATGCACTCATTGTCGAAATACACATTTCGAAAAGTTGAAAATTTCGGAACAAAAATCCGACGTGTCTATCCGGACATTTTATGTGCGTTCACAAGGTTTCGGTGAAAAACAGCGTTTTTTGTGGCTTGTGTAAAAAAGATAAAGAAATGCCTCGTGAATAGTTAGAATGAAGCATCAGAAAATGTCCTTTTTACACAAGCCACAAAAAACATCGTTTTTCACTGAAACCTTGTACACGCACATAAAATGTCCGGATATACACGCGGGAATTTTGTCCAAAATTTTCAACTTTTCGAAATGTGTATTTTGACAATGGGTGCATATGCACCTAGGAGCCAAAGGTAAAGCGGCGTTTTGGCTCCTAGGTGCATATGCACCCATTGTCGAAATACACATTTCGAAAAGTTGAAAAATTCGGATTAAAAACCCCATGTGTATATCCGGACATTTTATGTGCGTTCACAAGGTTTCGGTGAAAAACGATGTTTTTTGTGGCTTGTGTAAAAATGGTAAAGAAATGCTTCGTGAATAGTTAGAATGAAGCATCAGAAATTGTCTTTTTTTCACAAGCCACAAAAAACATCGTTTTTCACTGAAACCTTGTGCACACACATAAAATGTCTGGATATACACGCGGGATTTTTGTTTCTAATTTTTTAACTTTTCGAAATGTGTAGTTCGACAATGGGTGCATATGCACCTAGGAGCCAAAGGTAATTACTGATATATTTTGTATTTCTTTCTATGAGGTTCTTGTACTGCTTATGATTTATTTATAACAAGTATAAAAGAATATAAGAGACATTAGATAACGAGCTCATATACAGTATACAAGTCTATATTGCAATAAATGATTGCAATATATAATAAAGTATAGCAATATTTGTAGCTTGAAATGGTCACTGATATCAAGTACAACATCATTTTAATTTGCACCTGCAGGTTGCTCATCATAAATCAACTGAAGACGTCTAATATGAGCAGCCATGTTCCACTTATCCTGTAGACAGGTGCACGGCGTCGATTTGCAGGCAATCTCCACATCGCGAGGAGGGAGGCCGGGCACCGGCTCGTGGGAGGGGTGCCATGGCGGGTCGCCGGCTCGTGGCAGGGCAGCCGGGTTGGTGGCGCACCGGTGCGGGGGAAGGGAGGGCGGGCAGGTGGCGTCGCGATGCAAGGAAGGGAAGAGGTGGCGTAGGAGATGGGGTTATATGTGTGTGTGTGTGTGTGTGTGTGTGTGTGTGTGTGCGTGTGCGTGTGCGTGTGTGTGTGTGTGTGTGTGTGTGTGTGTAATAGGCCACCCCATAGTGGGTTGAGCCAGTTCCCCCAAAACCTACATTTTACATGATATCGAGTCTAACCTAGGTCCTCTACTCCACACGCCGCCACCGCACCACCAAAAACCCTAAACCCTAGGGCTGCTGCAGCTGGCGGCATGACCGCTTCCGCTTCGGGCGCCGCCAGCTCCGGGTCAATCCCCGCGTCGCTTGCTGCCCTCCTCAACCTCCCACCTCGCCCTGGCTTCGTCGGTGCCTCAGTTCTTTGGCACCATCGCCGTCGGCTCCATGTTTTCAGCGCCAATTCCGCCGTCACTGCCTGTGACGACCTCAGCACCAGTCGCGCCGCCGCCGCCCGCGATGGCCCCCTTTGGATCCTCCTCGACACTCGCCGTCATCCCGGCGACCTCGGGGGAGGCGCTGCCCCCAGAGCCACCCGCGACCTCGCTCATGGCACCACCCGCGGCCGTGATCCCGATCGTTCCCGTGCCGCCACCTGCGGCATCGGTCGTGGCTGTGGTTCCTGCCGCGGCTCTGCCGACCGTCGCCCCTGCTGCTGGCGTCATCACGCCCGCCGGGCCATTCCACTTTGACAACTTGATCGCCATCAGACTCACGCCGAACAACTACCTGTTCTGGCACACCAAGGTCCTACCGCTGCTCCACAGCCGGTCTCTCCTAGGGTTTGTGGACGGTTCGCTACCGTTTCCTCCGTAAGTAATCCCCACCGTACATGGCCTGGCCATTAACCCAGAACACCATATGTGGGTGCAGCAGGACCAGGCGATCATCTCTGCTATCCAGGGCTCCCTCGGCGACGGGGTAGCCGGTCTCTGTCTCTTCGCCGCCACCTCCATGGACGCCTTGATGACCCTGGAGCACGCCTTTACCTAGGTCTCTACCTCCCGCTCGATGGCCCTTTGCAGCGAGCTCGCCGACATTAAGAAGCTGGACTCCTTCGCCACGACCTACTTCAACAAGATGAAGGTGCTAGCGGACACACTTACCTCTGTCGATCGGCCGCACAACAACGAGAAGTTTGTTTTCTTTGTCATCAAAGGCCTCGACGCCGACTACGACAATCTCGCCGAGGCTATTCACAACGCCAAGCCAGCGATACCCCCGTACAAGCTCTACTCACGGCTTCTCTTCACCGAGCAGCGCGTCGAGGCTCGTCGCTCCTCCGGCACCATCACCTCATAGCCGGCGACCTTCTAGGATTCTCGTGGCCAGCGTCCCCCTGCCCCGTCATCTTGCAAGCTCGCCCCTCCCCCTGCATCGACCCTGGGTGGGGGCCCTAACACTCGGGTGGTATGCCAGCTATGTGGTCGTGAACGCCATGTCGCCTCCAAGTGTCACCACCGCTTTTAGAGGAGCTTCCTTGGCATTGGCAACGATGGCAAGGGCAACGAGCGCCAATTTGCGATGGCAGACTTTGATCCCCCCGCCGCCGCCCCGGCTGCCCACAGCGCTGCCGCCCCGGCTGCCCACATCGCCGCCAAGGGCAAGGACCCGTGCGTCGAACAGGGGTACACGTCGTCCTATCCTGTTGATCCAGCCTGGTACATGGACACCGGCGCCACAGATCACATGACGAACGAGCTCAACAAACTCTCCACCTACCAGTCCTACTACGGGCACGATCAGGTTCACACAGCCAATGGTGTAGGTATGCCCATCTCTCACATTGGCCAAGCATCTCTTTTAACTAGTCATCCCTCTAGGCAGCTCCATCTTCGTAATGTTTTGCGGGTTCCCTCGATGACTTGTAATATTTTATCTGTCCCTAAGCTCACCCTTGATAATTATGTCCTATGTGAATTTCACCCTTTTAATCTTTTTGTTAAGGACCGAGCAACCCAGGACGTTCTGCTTAGTGGCCACTTGAGCCAAGGCTTGTACCGTTTGGAGGATCCATCCCCCCGTGCATCTTCAGCGATGTTCGTGTGCCATCTTCCCAATGGCACTCTCGCTTTGGTCATCCCGCCACACCCATCGTTCGCCACATACTCCACCGCCATGAATTGCCATTAGAGTCTAGCAATAAAGAGATGTCCGTGTGTGATGCCTGTCAACAAGGCAAAAGTCATCAGCTACCTTTTGTTTCATCTACTAGAGAAGTAAAGAGTCCTCTTGAAATTGTGTTTTCTGATGTGTGGGGTCCAGCACAAACATCTGTTAGTGGTCACAACTACTATGTCAGTTTTGTTGACGCCTATAGTCGTTTCACATGGCTTTATCTTCTTAAGCGTAAATATGATGTGTTTGATATATTCATTCAGTTTCAATTGCATGTTGAACATCTACTCAAGCATAAAATTATCCATGTTCAGTCAGATTGAGGGGGGGAGGCGAATATCGCAACCTCAACAATTTCTTTAATAAGCTTGGGATCTCCCATCATTTTTCATGCCCACATACACATCAGCAGAATGGCGCTGTTGAGCAAACATCGCCATATAGTTGAAACCGGCCTCACACTTCTTGCTCATGCTTCTGTACCTTTTTGCTTTTGGAGTGATGCTTTTGCCACCGCGTGTTTTCTCATTAACAGATTGCCTACGTGTGTTCTTAATATGCAAACTCCAATTGAGCTTCTCTTGGATGAAACTCCTGGCTACACCTTTTTCAAGGTATTCGGGTGTGCTTGCCGGCCTCATCTTCGTCCTTATAATGATCGCAAACTTGAGTTTCGCTCCAAAAAGTGTGTGTTCTTGGGGTATAGTTCTCTCCATAAAGGCTACAAGTGTCTCCATGTCCCAACTAATCGAGTCTACATATCTCAGGATGTTGTTTTTGATGAGAATGTCTTCCTTTTTTCTGCCATGCCTCAGTCATCCACCACAGCACCATCTATGCATTCATCTCCTCTTATGCCTGGCCAATTTGATGATGTTGCATATTCGCCTGTGTTGTTACCTAATCATGGTGCAGGAACTGGATGTGGAGCTCGCCTAGAACTTCTCCCTGACGGACCTACTACGCCGCCCGTGGCGCACGTCAATCGGCTGGTGCATGTGCATGCACCGCCTCCCGCCCTTGACCCCGCCTTGGGAGCCCCGTCTACCACTAGGCTGGAGGCTGTGTCGGCTACTATGGTTGGGTCGGAGCCTGTGACGGAGCGGCCTATGTCGCCGCTTCCTCGCCTGGCCTCCCCTCCATCATCACCTCCTCCATCTGCATGGGCGTCGCTGCCGCCCACTTCGCCTGGGCCTGCAGTGACTCACACGCCGCATGGGCCCACGTCGCACAGTCCGCCGTCTCCCGGCCCGCTGTCACCCGGTCCCTCTTCGTCGGAGTTCGCTGGACCGGCCTGCCTGCTCCGGACGCCTCGCTTTGCTCGGACGCCTACTGCTGCTCGGTGGTCGTTGCTCATGGCGTCCACACATCTTGTGATCGCAGCGACATCGTTCGTCCCAAGGAGTGCACTGATGGCACGGTCACATGCCTTGGTGCTTTTCTGGCTCATGTTGTGGATGATCCAACCGCCGAACCATGCAGTTATCATGCCGCTATGAGTATCCCACACTGGAGGGCTGCTATGGAACATGAATATCATGCTCTTATGCAGAATAAGACCTGGACACTTGTTCCACCTCCGTCTCGTGTCAACATCATCGATTCGAAGTGGGTTTTCAAGGTGAAGAAACATGCAGATGGTTCCATTGAGCGCTACAAAGCGCGCCTTCTCGCTGAGGGCTTTAAACAGCGTCAGGGACTGGACTATGAGGATAAATTCAGCCCGTTGTCAAGCATACCACTATTCGACTTCTTCTGTCTCTGGCAGTTTCTCATGGATGGTCTCTCCGCCAGCTTGACGTGCAGAAGGATTTTCTACTGGGAATGCTTGAAGAGGAGGTTTACATGAGGCATCCACCTAGATTTGTTGATCACACTCAGCCTTATCACCTCTGTTGTCCGAAGAAGGCTCTCTATGGACTGAAACAGGCGCCTCGTGTCTGGCATGCTCGCCTGGCTTTAGCTTTACGCACTCATGGATTCATTCCTTCGACGGCTGATACTTCACTATTCTTATTTCAGCGACCGAGTGTGACCATGTACCTCCCTGTGTACGTGGATGATATTGTCCTCTTTAGCTCCTCTCCGACGGCAGCTGATGCTCTTGTGACTGCGCTTGGTCGTGATTTTGCAGTTAAGGATTTGGGACAGCTTCATTTCTTCCTGGGTATTGAAGTCGCTCATCAGTCTCGTGGCAGTCTGGCTCTCACCTAGAAGAAGTACTCTCTTGATCTTCTGCGTCGTGCTGATATGCTCAAGTGCAAGACATGGCCTATGCCCATGTCCTCCACTGACAGACTTTCAGTTGCTGATGGTACTCTTCTATCTCCTGAGGATGCTACCGAGTACACGAGTATTGTTGGTGGCCTACATTATCTGATGATCACACGTCCTGATCTCTCCTTTGCGGTTAACAGGGTGTGTCAGTATCTTCATGCACCTACTAACGTGCACTGGTCTGCTGTGAAGCGCATATTGCACTATGTGCGTCTCACTGTCTCCTTTGGTCTTCATCTGTGCCCCAGTTCCTCTGGAGTTCTTTCTGCATTCTCAGATGCTGATTGGGCTGGGTGTCCAGATGATAGGCGATCTACGGGGGGACATGCAGTGTTCTTAGGGCCTAATCTGATCGCCTGGAGTGCACGCAAGCAAGCCACTGTTTCCCGCGGCAACACAGAGGCTGAGTACAAGTTAGTTGCCAATGCGACGGCTGAACTTATATGGATTGAGTGCCTACTTCGAGAGCTAGGAGTTGCTCAGCCACATCTGTCGGTCCTCTGGTGTGACAACATCGGTGCTACATTTCTATCATCAAACCCGGTGTTCCATGCACGGACTAAACACGTTGAGATTAACTATCATTTTGTGAGGGAACGTGTCGCACAGAAGCTACTACAAGTCAGGTTTATCTCTTCAAAAGATCAACTTGCAGGTATCTTCACCAAGCCTCTACCTTCTCCCATGTTTGAGGTCTGTAGGCGCAATCTCAACCTCCTAAATGCTTCAGGAGTGAGTTGAGATTGAGGGAGGGTGCTAGGCTTCGTATTGTAGCCTTATTGTGTAATCCATACCATATTGGTATATGTGATAGGCCACCCCATAGTGGGTTGAGCCAGTTCCCCCAAAACCTACGTTTTACAACTTACCATGAATTGGAGTAGCCATGTGCCCTTGCAGGTCGTCACAAACCTAACCATGGCATCTCCGCATGTGCTCGGAGACGTCCGTAGTTACTCGCCCATGGATCAAAGGCCGTGCCATATGCAAGCATTCAGAGTGCGGTCGTTCACTTCTGGTAACCAAAGAAGCCAACCGTTCTTACGGTGTCCTTCTTCAAGATGAAGTAGTCATCATAGGACCGGACGCCATGGTAGAAAAGATCGAAGACAGTCTTGCGCATCCGAAAACATCGACGAAAATGGTCAGCAAAGAGTGCATCAGGGGCAAAGTAGTCGGCCATCAGTGTCAAATGTCCATGTGCCCTATTGTCGTTGAGCACTTGATGGCCCTTGAGCAATCCCTTGAAACTACGAACATGTTCCTCTGCATGCTCCGCGTCTTCAAAGACCGCCTGCATCATCACTATCTCATCCGTGTAGTCCTCCTCATCGGATGAGCCATTAGACGACTCACACATAGTGCTCGTATATGTACTCCAAATTAGAATTCATTGCTTCAAAGAAGATGGGAAAACTTTTTTAGCTCCGGCAATTCATCAAACAGTTGTCGGGCATGACGAGAATACCAGTAGCAGATGGTACCTGGCAGGGCGGTCGGAGGAGAAGGGTTGTACGACAATGGAGGAGAAGCAGGGTGGAGCCTGGCTAGACGCTGGAGGTGACTGAGACGTAGAGTTAAGGCATGGGTGTGACATGACGGCCGGGGTGGTGGAGCGGCGGCGAAGGCAAGAGAGAAAGAAGGAATGATATAAAATGAGGAGGATGGAAGCACGACCGGTAAGGGTTTTGGATGGGCCGAAGATGTCGGAGTCCTACTTGTCTGTTGTCCGGACTCCTGCAAAGTCCCCCATGTTTGTCTCGGGTTTGCCCGAAAAAGTACGTCCGGACCGTTCGGCTGATCGATACAGGCCCGGCTTGGATGGCAAACCGCGTCCGAACCCCGTGATCCGAATGGTTGCGGGCGGGTCCAAATGCCCTTACATATATATAGTACATATTGCAAAAATAATGTACATCACACAAGCACATCGTCTTTTTTTTTTGAGGATTATATCATTCATATCACGAATCGGTACAAAGTAGTCGACCCTTACAATTACTTTGAAACGCAAAGACAAAGGACCATGAACACCTAAAGTACCCTAAGACAATCATAGCAAGAAGATCTCCGAAGCCCGTGTCATCACCCCGAATCTTGAGAGAAGACCCTGCAATGTAAGAAGAATCGCAACCGATCGCAAGCAGGTCATCATCTTCGACCACGGTACAACTGCCGCCACGCTGCTTCCTCCTTTCTTGACACCAGCGCTGAGAGGGCATGGACATCAATCCAACATACCTGCAACAGCCGTCGCCATCTATGGCTTTGAGTACCGCGAAAAGTGTCCCTTCCGGAAGAAAGAGAACTCGAGTCATCCGACCGGTCCAGCACCGCGGCCGGGCCATCCGCCCGGGCAAAGCAAGATCTCCCACCAGCATCAGCGCAGAGGAAGGAGAAAAACAACAGCAGCAAATCATACCAACAAGGAAGAAGAAAGGTCTTCGTCTCCCTGCATCCATCGCCCATCTGAGGACCCAAACGGCCAGTGCCGATGGACCTCCAACCACCATAGCCCGCGACCTCGACGAGATCCGGGGACACAAGCACATCGTCTGGCATGTACGCATGCACATGAGACATGACTGGATATATATATTACAACACAACATCCTCTGACAGGACAGGCAACAACATTCAAAGTACAGCGCCAAACTATTGGCATAATTTTTTACTACCACCCCACCCCTCGCCATTATTATTAACTTACACGTACGCTTAGCTCAAAATGACGAACACCACAACTGAGCTCCAGCTGGTAGTAATACTGTAGTATGCATGGGCATGGCTGCATCGATCCCTCAACACTTGACTAGCAGTGCTAGTTCTTACTCTTGGGAGGAAGGCGGTGGCGCATGAGGGACCGCGCGCAGCATGAGGTGCGTCTTCCTGGTCAAGCTCAGCGACACGGTCTCGGTCATGTCGAGTCGATCGACACCCTCCGGAAGGCTCCAGTCGAACGAGTGCAAGAGCTGCACGAGGGTGAGCTCCATGCTAGCCATGCCGTAGTTGAAGCCGGGGCACATCCTCTTCCCGGACCCGAAGGGCGTGTACTCGAAGCAGCCGCCATGGAAGTCCATGCGAGTCCCTTCGAACCTCTCTGGCCTGAACTCCTCGGGGTCTTCCCAGTACTGGGGGTCCCTCATGATGGCCCAGGAATTTATGATCACTCTCGTCTTGGCCGGGATCACGTACCCGTTGATCTCGCAGGCCTCCGTGCTCTCTCGAGGCACCAGGATGGGAGCTGGTGGGTGCAGCCTGAACGTCTCCTTGATCACCAGGCCGAGGTACTTGATGCAGCTACCGCTCGCCCGGAGATCGGTCTCGGAGATGAACTCCTTGCCGCGGAACGCCTCCCTGATCTCGCCTTGCAGCTTCCTCATCACCTTTGGGTTCATCATCAGCTCTGACATGGCCCATTCCATTGAGGTTCCTGATGTCTCTGTCCCACCCGCAAATATGTCCTGTATAGGCATGAAAATCTTATTTCAATTGATGCGTATATACGTTTATATTTATTTAAAGGATCATTCTAGATGAATGTTGAGGCGTGAAAGTCTTATGAAATTGTACTGTCGTAGTAGTAGTAGTAGCACTCACCAGGACAACTGCTTTGACAGTGGAGCGGGTGATGGGGAAGCCAAAGTCTTCATTCCCAATGAGGCCGAGGAGAACTTCCACCAGGTTCTTCTCTGACGCGGTTGAGCTGCCACTCTTGAGGATTTTCTCCCTCTCGTCGATGATCTCCTCCAGGATGCCGTCGATGGTGTCACGAACGCCCTCGAGGTTCCTCCTCATGCCGGTGAGGAAGCTGAGGATCCCCGTGAAACGAGGGAAGAGGTCAGCGATCGAGAAGCCGGTGCTGTAGACGAAGCTGTGCTTGATGGCCGCCACGAAGTCTTCGGCCTTGCTGCTCTTCATGCCGAACGCCGCCCGGGAGACGATGCCGTTTGTCAACTTGTAGATCTTCCTGCTGAGGTCCAGCGGCACCGACGGCCCGGCCGCCCGGATGTCCTCGACGAGGCTCCGCACCTCGTCCTCCCTGACGTCCTGGAAGGAGCGGATGCGGTCGTTGCTCAGGATCTCCTGGACGCACAGCTTTCGGAGCTTCCGGAAGTAGTCGCCGGGGGTGGGGCAGAAGAGCAGGTCCGTCGAGCCGTAGGCCACGATGTCGCCGGACATGAGCTTGGGCCGGGTGGCGAAGATGGCGTCGTGGGTCTTGAGGATCTCGCGGGCGAGCTCCTTGGAGGTGACCACCACCACGGGCACGTGCCCGACGCGGAGGTACATGAGCGGGCCGTACACGCTGGCCAGCTCGCGCATCGTGCGGTGCGGCAGCGCGTTCACCAGCCGGTGCGCGCTCCCGATCACCGGCAGGTTCAGCGGCCCCGGCGGCAGCCGTGGTCGCGGCTTCAGGAGCCGGACAGCCGCGATGGCTAACACTGACACGGCCAAAGCAGAGCACAGGTAGACAAGATCGTCGTCCATGGTGAGAAGCATGATGTTGTGTTGGCTGTGCTCTTCGGGTTCGTGAGACTTCTTATAGCCCGACCGGATGCACATACAATACAGTCCACATGGCGTGACTGGATTGCTTAGGTATGCACACACGTACAATATAGACCACCGTGCCCATGAGGACAAAATGGCATCGGGTGATCAGCACCAGACGAAAGATACCTAGCTGTCACTCCTTTTACTAGCAGATACAAACAACATGCATGTGATAATGGAGTTTACTAGAGCATTTGTTGTTTGCATCTGAATCTGTTGGGACTTGTTCTGCTTGTCCTAGCTCGTGAACAAAATGGTATCGGAAGATGAGGACCAACGAAGATGCCCGCGGCTTTACCTGGCACGTCATATCCTGTTAGACAAGATTAACCTTGAGATATTCTCCAAACAGGGTTTTGTCGCTTTTTATAAATAAAGGCATAACCCAAACATAGTACACGGAGGAACGGTACAAGATAGTGAGGCAACCCTCTTACAAAGTAGATCCTAGGCTACCTGTGACGCGTAGAAGGCAAGCGACTACGCTACCGAAGGAGAACACCGGAGAAACTGAGAACAACCCCACGCAATGCCCTAGGACACCTAAGCTCCTCGACAACGCCCTACAGATGGGGATGACGCAAAGCGTCGTCGCTTCCTAGCCACATCGGGCAAGGGTCTTCACCCGGAACTCGGACTCAGAGAGGAGATCCATGACGACGTCTTCAAGAAAAGAGCGGCGCACGCGAGCGTTGCCGTCGCCGATGCAAAAGCGCGGAGCTTTCGCTCAGCAACCCACCCTTGTCACCACGAGGCCCCCAGGGCAAGCGCGACGTGCCCAGGCCCCAGATCCAGATTTGGGTGACGTCAAACTTAGGACGCGCCCGAGCCACTATTCGATGCCCTCCTGGCACCCACATGCCCGAGAAGGTAGCCACCGCCGACGCCATGCGACCGGCCATCGGGAGCCGCCGCCCCGATATCCATGTCCAAGACATCACCCATCGCCCACAGCACAGTGTACCAACGACGACAGGAGGAGCAGAAGACCGAAACTTCCACTCCTAGGCCGGCATCAGACACAGAGTTTGGGACGGCGGCACCACCGTAGGTGCCCCATCCCTGTGAGCCCAGCCAGTCCCAGTGGACCGGGAGGACACAACTCCATGACTCATGATGGCCCTCGCCGAGCACCCTCACATGCCGCCATGTCTGTGGCCCTCGACGCTGTGCTGGCCGACAATGGAACAAATTCCTGACCACCACGGACGTCCAACGCACTCGCGGAGGGAGGGACCTTTCCACCCACAGGCACCCAACCCAGAGTCGGAACTCCGACTCACCTCGAGGCCCGACCAGATCTACCCGAGCGCAAGCCGCCGGTCACTGCCATGCTACCGGCATTGACCGAGGAGAAAGTAGCCTACAACCACCCTACCATGCCGCCAGTGAGGCACGACCACCGAGGAATGGCACCACCCACACTGACACGCACCGCCCATGCCCAGGACAGCCCGATGTTGGAGCCTCCACCGCCATCTGCGCTGCTCCTCCACACTCCGGACCCTCTTCTACGCACGCAGCCATTGGAGAGGGCCGGCCCGAGCCACCGCGGACCATGTCGCCCGTGAAACGGTGACCAGAGGATCCCTCTCACCGCCACTCCGAGCGCACCCCACCACCGGAATGCGCCGCCAGCCCTCCCACACCATAGACACGACCCACGCCGCCCCCCAGGGAGGCCCAGACGTGGTCTAGCCTATCCAGGTGCCGTGCCACCCTGGGCTAGTGACGTGACTCCACGCAAGGACTTCGGCCCGTGCTAGGCAGAGAGAGGACCCCACCTCCGCCAGCAGCAACCGGGCTTTGCCCACCTACGCAGGCCAGCATCAGCGAGGGGAGTGTGGTTTTGCTATTTATTAGGTACCTGAAATTTTATCTCGTGTCAGTCACTTTCCTTCCTTCTTTTCTTCCTTCCATCACGCCGGACCTCACCGAAGAAGACAACCTGGCTATAGGGGAATCCATGGCTCCATTATCTATCTTAGGGGGGAGCGATGGTCCCATTATCTATCTTAGGGGGGTGCAGGGGATCACCGGAGATGTTTTCCGGTGCGGCCAGGTTTAGAGGAATGGCTGGAGCGGCGCCTAGCATGTCCGTGGGATGAGGTGGAGTGGAGGGCAGACGGCAAGGCGAGGCTAGTCGCTGGCCTCAAGGGGCGGAGGTAAGCAGTTAGGCTGGGTTGGCCAGCAGTTGCGCGAGGAAGAAGAGGCAGATGTAGAAGATGAACAGTGCCATGATATGTTTTCGACCGTTAGATGAAGATCTAAAGGCCCTGGTAGAAAGTGACTAATGGACACGCACCCGACTTATAGTCGGTCCCTTACAAGTGCAGTATTAAGCATCCATAGCCGATCCCCTATTTTCGGTTGGAGGATACATCCATGTTTTTTTCCCTTTAACATGCACCTAAACAAACCCTTAAAGGCATTAGAGGAGGGAAAAATTACTCCGCGGCCGCCTCGACCTTTAAATATACTCAACAACAAACCGCTGAAGTCAAAATACCCCACTCCCCACCATTCCACCATTTCCACTTCGCATCCGTACAAGTCCTGCTGGTGCACCCCATCCACTCCGTCACCCCCTCCTCTCTGCCAAAAATGTCCAGATCCGGACGTTGCCGCTACCAGCCGTCGATCGAAAGCGTAGATCCACACAGCCAAGCACGGTCCCGAGTCCACGGGCTCGGCGACACTTCCTCCTCACGCTGCAGGGCGTCCCGCTTCCCTAACCTCCCATGGCCTCCATAGAGGAAATACCTAGGCCTGTGGCAGCGGGTGTGGGATGTGGGTGGCGGAGATCACCGCCAGCGACACCCACAAGAGCATTTGGATAGTCTCGTTCCAATGCAGTGCAAGAGGCGAGGGAATATGACATCTGGTCGGTGTGTATCCATGACACCAAAGCTCGGTGCAACTTCCTTGACAGCCTGCCGCAGTTGACACCCGTCAACCCCAAGTGACCACCACATGGGAGATGCGGGAAGACCTGGAGGCCTGTGAGCTCGAGAAGGAGCAAGCCGACGAGGCGTACATGGCGGCGCTTTGCCACATGTACCCGGGCGCGTCGAGGAGAAGCACCGAGTGTACCAGTTGTACAAGTCCGAGGTGACGGAGGACATCGACCTTTCCTCCAGCGGCAGTGACGGAGATGGTGATAACGGTGCCGACGGAGTAGGCTAGGGCGATGGTTACGGCGTGAGCGACGAGTCCATGACCAAATTGGACCAGGGCAGAGGATTCTCAAAGGGAACAATAGCAAGTAGTTTTATTTATTTTTTATGCAATCTAGTTTAAATTTCGTTTTAAGTTATGTAAAATAGTTCAAATCAAGTTTGATTAAGGAGTCTGAATCCAATTTGCACCAAACTTGTGTTTATATTATTTTTAAGGAGTTTAGGGGCTCGATAAGAAATGGCACTTTTTTAGATAAGAAAATATACTCCTTTTAAAGATATGAGTCGTTTGCTCTTGTAAATTATAAAGTATCAGTTAGAAATACACTTGGAAATTGCATTTTACATGATTATATCGATACACTGTCGTACAAGCATAACTAGCATTTCAATGCAAAAATCAATGCCCATTATCCAAGCATAACAAAATTTACAAGATGATACCGATACACTATCATATCAGGGAACCAATTTTTTTCACAGCGAGCCCATTTACTATGATACAAATCACACGCTCGTGCACAAACCCACACATGACAAAAAAAATTCAATCACTTGGTTGTAGTTACACCTACCGTGAGTTTTGTATGTACCCGTCAAACCGGAGAGTATATACATGTAGTGTGTAGTATATAAGAATATTTTGGTAGTATATATAGCATTTTTAGATGCTATGTACAACTTATTCAGTACATTATTTTATACATACGAATATGAAGTTATTTTCAAACTATTCTAAAAACGAGGATTTGTGGAACGCCAGTGCGTGGGAACTAAGCCCCTCACACGTGCTTTTTTTGGCTTTCAAATTTAAAACTTCCATATATTTTAAACCAAAAGATCAAATTAAGCGTCAGTCTCAAATTCATGTTGTTTGCGGTGAGGGGTTTCAAAGAGATTCATTTTGAATATGTTTTGGTGAATTTGAATGTTCTTATTAAGTTTCAATTGTTGAAACTTAGTGCGAGTGAACGACCAAATCGCAAGTTTAAAAAATGCGAAGATCAAAATCTGAACCTTAGTGCAAGCGAACAATAAAATCGCAAGTTTTTAGAAATTATATATGAACATCAAAATCATAAGTTTTGGAAACTATAACTTCAAACTTGATGTGCCCTTGTGCAAGATCCAACAAATTTACGGATAGAAGGCAATCTGGAGCCAGGGCTGGGATGAGCAGATGTGTGCTCCCAAACCTACGTAACCCTACGAAATTTCGGACACTCGTGCAATTTTTTGTATAGCACGTTTTGAATAATCTAGATGTATTATATAAACATACTTAAAATGATAAAGTTGTGTATATATATAAAGTTGGTATATATGTGAGTGAAAGCCAGTGTGAAGGAGGTCAATCGGGGCGCGTCTGGGGATTCGGCTGGAGTGGACCACCAGGAGGAGAGGAGCTATCGATGGCGGAGAGGAGAGGGGCAGCCGGGGAAGACGTGGTTGCGTGGTGGGGAGATGTGGAGAAGGAGGAGGCAGCGGCGGATCAAAATGTAAGAGACCGGCTGCATTTTGTAATTGTATATAGAAACTATGCTGAACTCTGCCGAGTGCCTACCATCAAGAGCTCGCCAAAGCTATATCTGTGATGGAAAGAGAAAACAAGACGGCTGACAATAACGTGCCCAGTACTACTTCCGTCCGGGTTTATTAAGCCCCATTGTATTAGGTCCAAATTTGACCATGTTTTAAATATAAATATATAGTATGTGCTATCCAAAGTATATTTTTAGATTTGTATTTAAAAGAGGTTTTCTATGGTATAGTTTTTGTGACATATAGTTTATGCTTTATTAGTTAAATTCATGATCAAATTTTGGCTCAAAGGTCTGGGAATTCGGCAACCTCAACCTGCCGTGACGGAGCACACAACAGCCGCCATCTTCGCGATGTGGCGCAAACTTTGCTGAATTCGGCGGAACTCAGCACTTTCGATATATGATGAGCTTGTTTTGGTTGCCGAGTGCCCTTTCCCTGACTCTCAGCAACGTCCTACCTTTGCCGAGATTGTCCCATTGCCGAGAACTGTACTCGGCTTACGTTATCTTCACCGAGTCCCGTGGTTCGATACTCATCAAAGTTAAAGAAACTCGGCAAGGGACAATTTTCTATTAGTTCCGATGGACAACGATCTTCATCTTTGGCCCGTTTAACTTTTCGTGACCGCGACTGCGACGCTCCACGCACACCTTCTTGCGTACGTTATAAGAAGAAAAAGAGGCTCTGGTACTAGTATTTCCGCTACTAGATGATACCCCGCGCGTTGCTGCGGTAAATTATGGTTTGAATTTGCTTAAAAAAATCATGGCTATTGAGTACCAAAATGGTTGTGGTTGGCATGAGGAATAATAAATCAATAACCTGAGAAAGCTACTAATGTGCAAAATAAATGTCAAAAAATATTGTGGCAATGTTGTTTGGTTCTCATGTCGATGTGCAACTGCAAGCACCAATTCGATCTAACAAAGAGTTACTACTACACTATATATGTCATAATGAAAGCCATCAAAAGGCTAATATGTATGTATGAATTTGTGTTCTTGTCAACCCAGTCCTTTGAGATTACATGTGGGAGAGATCAAAAGAAGGACATAAATGGTAAGAAATGTTTATCGACTGTGAAGACCCCATAATAATAAATAATATAAAGTATGGACTGTATTCTGTTACTGTTTGCATACTATATATTTGGTTAACTGGAAGGTCAATATTACCCACCAAGTTCATTTACCAGTTACATGGAGTTGTTGCCATTTCGTGAAAAGTATATTACATAGGGCTGTTACCTTCACAACTGATTAAGTATCAGAACAATATTAAACTGGATGTAGTTTGTACTTGCCATGTTAAACAGTAGGAAAAGATTTGACCGACCAAGGTAAGCTGGCAAATGGTGGCTAGCTATGACCATGCTAGTGATTTTTCAGGAACTATTCCTCCATGATTCATCTTCAGATACTCCAAAGTTAGTTCAAATTAACATACGAACGTATATTCTAGGTGTAATATAAACTGTCATATAAGGCTATCATTGTTTAATCATCAAAGAAGATATAACCGCAAGATGACTATCTAAGATAAAAATCTAGCATGATCACTGATACAGCCAGAATATATGCATGCCCAAACTGGAATTCTTAAGGCAGGATTAATCAGCAAGATAGAAAACTGAGGCTGCCCCATGGGTGAGATATTGAGATGACTAACAATATACTTGTTGTGGCACCAATTTATCAGAATTAAGAAAGATGTACGCCAACCTTTTTTTTTTCTTCAAAAGGTTATGAGGGCCTCATAATTTTCATTGATAAGGAAGAAACTTAGCTCACCGGTTTCATGAGTTTTCACAGTACCAATTGAAGGAAGCACTGACCTTTTTATCATAATTTTCAAGAAAAGAATGAACCAATGAATCCTGATGGAAATAGAAGATTTGTAGTTGAAAATATTAGCTTAGATACCCTATATGGAGATCAGAAAAAGAATTAATCAAGGTAAGTGACTGAAATTCGGAAGACATTTGACAAAAAAAGGGCGGTTGCATCTAATGGATGCCAGACTGCACATCTTCACAAAACTGAGGGAAAAACCATCACCGACTGAAACTATGAGCTCAAATGACCAAGAATACAATATCGCGTAAATATAGTTATCTGAATTTACATCATACATTCATACCTGACTAAGAAAAAGGAGCTGGTAGATCAAGATGAGCGAGATGACTCGCTCAGGCACCCGACAGCTTATAGTTGGTTGGAAGAAGAAACTCAAGTTCTTTCCGTTGTTGTGTCCAATTAATTGCAGACGAAAGTACACCGGATGCTTCTCCAATCATAAATCCAAACATCTTGAATCTGATGTATATATACATACATTGAATGGGCAGGAAGCAAGAGTCCATGGATTGGGGATTAATAAAAACGCCATCAGGATAATGTAGTGAGCAGTTCATAGGGGAGGAAGGTTTACCTGTAGAGGCTGGGAAGGCCTCTGCGGAGACGCGGTGGTGGCGGTGAGGGCTCCACTTTGTCTCGTACAGCATATGTGACACCGGAAGGTGAAGAACATTCACGGTAGGGGCTTCAACTCGCATCGACCTTTCGATAGCGAAAACTAATGGATCTGGAGGAGATTGGGAGGGAGTAGAAAATCCATCAGGTTCTGTGAAGAGGTACGGGCACCTGTAAATATGTAGCGGAGCATGGGCACCACTTTATCGAGAACAATCTTCATGCCGACGATCTCTATCAGTTTCTTAGGCGTTTGCATGGTGATTAAGGCTGATGGTTGTTCGCATGCCCTCGTCCGTTTCATGTGCGTTGTGGTGTGGAGATTGAAAATCAGGGGATAAGCGGAGAAGATGAGCAGTCCGAACGATTAAGCCAATCGTCAAGGGATTTTTTTTTTGAGAAAAGTCAAGGGGATGGAAGAGGTGCGATGTTTGAAGGTGGGCTAGCGGCAGCAGTTGATGGGCCAAGCCCAGCAAAAACAAATGGAGTCAGTAGGCATGCAGCGAGCGGGATGGTACAAAGGGAACGAAGCGGTATTTTCACTCAGCGGTGGCAACACTTGGTAATTTTGTCAACTTTTTGATCGGACGGCTGCAAATTGCTAAGTTATACTGCATCAACGGCCGTAACAATACTGATGACGTGGCTTCATGAGGATGCAAGAAAATCAGCTAGTGGGGTGCCTCTATTTAGATATAGAAGATATCTGTCCCACGGGCGACGTAAATAACAGTAATTGGACACTACCTGGTCGCTGACCAACCGAGCAAAACCAAGCTGCAACATGACAACCGGGGTGCAAACAAACATAGCATCCATCAATTTGGACCATTGGAGATGCCGAATTTCCTCGCCAATCGATCCATCTCATTACGTACGTCCGCAGGGCCTCCTCGGTCGGGCAGGGTACGTGCCGGACCATATCTTAGCAACAGCATGTACTACTTGCCTAGCTCGTTATGTTCACGGCACTTGGGTGGCGGCGCAGCACACCCCTCCATCTTGCAAGATTCCTTGACAATACTATCACCGTTCTAGTTTATTGGTTCCCTTAGTATTTTGTGCTAAATTTTAACCATGAATTTAATTAATAAAATGTTAATGATTGTCATAAAAAATAATATCATTGAAAACTATGTATAAATACGAATCCAACGATATAACTTTTGATGACATACATTAACATTTTATCAGCTAAATCTATGGTTAAATCTTGACACAAAATACAAAGAGGACCGATAAAACCAGGACGGAGGTAGTACATCGCCACGTGGAAGTGGTTAATCTGAGGGAGTGGTGGTCATGGCGACCACGCCTGCCCTGGAGCAGCAGGCGACCTTTCTGCTCCGACCCGTCCGACTAAGGTAGTGGTGGTGAAAGCCCATCTACGTATCACGTATATGAAAGCAGTAAGAGCATCTACAACCGGCATTCTCAAATCGTCCTCAAACATCTGCGGACGCGACCGGTCAGTGACCGGAAAGGAGAAAGAAGAAAAAAAGTGACGCAACCGGACCCCTCATATCATCCCTATATGTCTGGGTTGTCTATAAACCCTCATATTGAGGACAAATATAGGGAGAATATGACGGCTCGCGGACACGTCCGGACGCACCCGGTCAGTCCGTCACTTAGGACACGGCCCACCACGGGCCACCTTTTTCTTTCTTTATTCTTTATTTTTATTCTCTTTTCATCTCCATCAATCATGTGCAAGTAACCGGACATATGTGAAAGAAAATAAGGATCGTGGTTGCATGAACAAACAATTTTTTTAGGGTAGCATGAACAAACAAATAGTGACTCAAAACAGACACACTCGATCACTTACCGGCCACGAGCAGTAGGTCAAAGGCCCAAATATCAGGAAAAAAAAGGAAAAACAGCCCACCGCGAAAGACAAGAACCCAGGCTCAAGCATGACACGCACGCACACACACGCGCGGTAATTTTGGCATTTCCTATTTGGCGCTGCAGGCGCCCGTTACTGTGTATTTTGCAAACGGGCGCCTGCAGCGCCCCAGGCTGGGCCGGCCCATTTCTATTTCTATCTTTTTGTTCTCGGTGTTTCCAGGAACACTAAAAAAGGTGCTTCAGCCGGGGATCAAACCTGCGACTTCCTTGTTGCGCAGGCTAACCCCTAACCACCACGCCATCATCCAACATTTGGAATGTAATTTTGCTTTCGTCTATATACCCAGTTCGGTTCTTTTTTTTCTTATCCTTAGTTTTAATGCGTGTTTTTTTAAATTCGGGAACTTTTTTCTCTAAATTGATGACTTTTTTTAAAATGAGATGATTTCTTTTCAAATTCGATGAACTTTTTTTAAATTTGATGAACTTATTTTCAAATTCTTGAACTTTTTTTCATAATCGATGAACCTTTTTTCAAATTTGTGAACTTTTTTTCACCATCAATGAACTTTTTCCGTGTTTACAAACTCAAACCAAATTAGATGAATTTTTTTCAGATTCGATGATTTTTTTTGCAAATCCGATGCAATTTTTTTAATTGCATAAACTTTTCTTCAAATTCGATGTTTTTTTTTCAAATTCGGTGAACTGTTTTAAGTTTGGATGAACTTTTTTCACAATCGCTGAACTTTTTTTCAAATCTGATGAACTTTTTTTAATTGCATGAACTTTTATTCAAATTCAATGAATATTTTTTCAAATTCTGTGAACTATTTTTCAATTTGGATGAACTTTTTCCAAATTCGATGAACTTTTTCATATTCGGTGAACTTTTTTCAAATTCGTGAACTTATTTCGAAACTTCATGATTTTTTTTTCAATTTGTACGAATATTTTTTTAATTGTTTCATAAATTCGTGGTTTTATAAACTTTCTTAAATTTCTTTGCAGAGTTTACGTTTCTTTTCATATAATTCATATAAGGTATACTAGCGCATATGCTCGTGCGTTGCAACGGGAGATATTTATTACGAGAAGCAACGGGAGAGAAATGATGTGTCCTCCGAAAATAGTCTCTGTAGCGGTAGCCGACAGAGCTAGGAGCTGCGATCTTCTCGTGGGTCATGTTTGGCCGACGAGATCTTGATAGTGGTGGCGTTGGTCGGCGTCTCCTATCATGGCGTAACCAAATGTATTACTAATTCCAGCGCATAAATCAAAGACTCGATGACATGCTGCTAGCTAGTTGAACAAACAAATTCTATTGACCAATGGCAAGCGCGGATATGTAAGAACATAATGCGGCATCAGATTTGAAACATATTTTAATCTTTTTCAAACCTATCATAAACAATAAGAATGAACTTGCGTATATTCTTTGAAACATGAACATTTTTTGAAATTTCAAACAGTTTTTGAAAATTCTAAATATTCCCAAAAGACATGAGCAAAATTTTAAATTGGAATATATTGTCTTAAATTCACAAAACAATTCTTAAAACATGAACCTTTTATAATAAACTGAGCATTTTTTAAATTAGTGAACAATTTTTGTAATGGTAACATGGTTTGAACATTCAGAAATTTTTGAAAATGTTTTTTCAATTCAGAAAATAATTTTAATTTCGTAACCATTTCACAGAATTTTTTTCAAATTTGAAACATTTTTCTAAATGCAAAAAGAAACATTGAAAATTGTAAATAATTGTGGAAAATATAAACATTTTTTGAAAATCTGGGAACTTTTATTTTATTTTGAAAGATTTCAGAACAAAAACAAAGTTCTGAACTTTTATAAAACAATTTTGTTTTTTAGAATTTGGAATACTTATCGAAAACTTGAACCAAAAAATGAAATTCTGAGGTTTTTTGAAAATTTGGGATTTATTAGAAAAGAAAAAAATGAAATTAAACTTGGAAGGGTAAAACGTAAAAATAATTAGGAAAGAAAAAGAGAAAGAAAGAGGAAAAAGACAGGATGCATGATAAAACAAAAATGGGCTGGCCCAGTACTGGGCGACGTGTGCAAAACTTTCGGCATTTGACGCTCTGTGCGGTAAATAGGGTGCTGCCAGCTGTGTGCGCCTTGCAGCACTGGGCCTCAACGCGCGTCCCAGGTACAAAATCTGTACAACCCGTTTTTCTTTTTGAACAAACACGTTCTATTCACCAACGGCAAGCGCAGATATTTGAGAACATAATGCAGCATCAAATTTGAAACATATATTTTTTTCAAACTTATCATAGAAAATAAGAATGAATTTTCGTATATTCTTTGAAACATGAACATTTTTTGAAATTTCACACAGTTTTTTGAAAATTCTGAATATTTCCAAAATACATGAGAATTTTCTAAAATTATAATATTTCTTTAAATGCACAAAACAATTCTGAAAATATGAACCTTTTCATAATAACTTGAACATTTTTGAATTAGTTAAAAATTTTATAAAATTGTAATATATTTGGTACATTCAGAATTTTTTAGACTGTTTATTCCATTAAGAAAATTATTTTAATTTGGTAAACATTTCAAAACAACATTTTCAAAATTGAAACATTTTTAAAATGCAAAAGAAACATTGGAAATTCTGAATAATTGCAGAAAAATATATATTTTTATAAAATTGGAAACTTTTTTTATTTTGAACAAATTTCAGATGATAAAAACAAAGTTCTGAATCGTTTTAAAACATATTTTTAGAATTTGGAATAGTGGTCGAAAACTTGAACCAAAAATTGAAATTCTGAGTTTTGTTTTTTTGAAAATTTCGAATTTATTAGAGAAAAAACTAAATTAAACTTGGAGGGTAAAACGTAAAAATAATTAGGAAATAAAAAGAGAAAGAAAGAGAAAAAGACAGAATACAGGATAAAACAAAAATGGGCCGGCCCAGTGTTGGGCGACCTGTGCGAATCTTTGGGTATTTGACGCTCTGTGCTGTAAATAGGGTTCAATCAGCTGCGTGCGTAGGAAAATAAATGGCCTTGCTGCACTGGGCCTCAACGCCCGGCCCAGGTACGAAATCTGGACAACCCGATTTTCTTTTCTAGCACATGAAAGCACAAAAATTTAGTACCACCTCGGGTAAAAGAAAAATCTTTTCGTTGGTGAACGCCTTAAAAAATTGACCGCGGCTTTATTAGTAGGTATAGATAATAGTATATTTTAATGCTGTACAGGAAAAAGGTCAAATAGCGCTCTTTCCGGAAATTAGCCGTCAAAGGGATCTTGGTTTGGTGGTTATCGTGGCTTTCTGTTGTCGTTGGCTGGTTGGCCAGAGGAGTTCGAATCCCGCTACTCACAGTTAATGAAACTATTTTTATAATGTCGAACGAACGAGTATGGGCCGATTGCAGATACAGCCCAGCTACGAGCTCTGAAAGCGCGGATTAGGAGCTCCCGGTAATTTTATCTACTCTTGTCCCTTCGTTTCCTATCTGCTAGTTCGTGCGATCGGGAAACCCTGCTCGCCGCCTATTAGATCATCTACCGCCAAGAAGGGGAAGGCCACAGGCGAGCACTGTCGCACCGATCCACAGGCGCATTCCGGCTGGCCGGCCAGCCAGATGGATGAGCGACCAGTCAAAGAAAAAAGGTTAGATTATTTTCAGGATTAGACTATAGTTTGTTTTCTAGCGCTGATAACGAGGCCTTACCGATCCCCTTTCTGATGAGGAGATTTTTGAAACGATCTGCTCCGCTAACTCCAATTCGGCCTCGGGTCCAGACGGCTTCTCCATCCCCTTCTTCAGACAGTTCTGGCCCCAGCTGCGGGGCCTTGTCCAGGCTTTTATTCAGGTTTTTGGTTGGGGACCATTGATATCTCTCGGTTAAATTACACTATCCTTGCTCTCATCTCTAAAGTTAAAGGGGCAGAATTGATCTCTCAGTTTAGACCCATAACCCTGATTAATAACTTCGCTAAATTTCCAGCAAAAGGTCTTGCTACTAGGCTCTCTCCCATTGCCCATCGTACTCTCAGTCCTTTCATATCGGCCTTTGTTAAGGGCAGGTTTATTTTAGATGGTATCCTTTGTCTTCATGAGATTGTTCATGACTTGCGAGTTCGAGCCTCCAAAGCGGTGATTCTAAAATTTGACTTCGAAAAAGCGTACGACTCGGTTAGTTGGAATTTCCTTCGACAAGTGCTTCTGGCCAAGGGCTTTGAAGGTGCAGTGGCTCACAGGTTTATGCTGTTGTTCATGGGTGGCCACATTGCGGTCTCGGACAACGGGAACATCGGCCACTTCTTCACCAATGGCAAGGGCCCGAGGCAGGGTGACCCGGCTTCCCCCCTCCTCTTCAACTTTGTGGCTCACTCTCTCTCACACATTCTGACTCGGGCTGCGGCAGCTGGTCACATTACTCCTATCAGCTCCCATCTTGTCCCTAATGGCATCTCTCACTTGCAATACGCGGACGATACGATCATAATGGTTGAATTAAATGATGCTTGCATAGCCCACTGTTGGGGAACGTTGCAGAAAATAAAAAATTTCTACGCTTCACCAAGATCAATCTATGGAGTCATCTAGCAACGAGATAGAGGAGTGCATCTACATACCCTTGTAGATCGCGCGGAAGCGTTCAAGAGAACGGGGTTGAGAGAGTCGTACTCGTCGTGATCCAAATCACCGATGATCCTAGTGCCGAACGGATTGTACCTCCGCGTTCAACACACGTACGGTTGGGGAAGACGTCTCCTCCTTCTTGATCCAGCAAGGGGGAGGGAGAGGTTGATGGAGAACCAGCAGCACGACGGCATGGTGGTGGAAGTAGCAGCGATCTCGGCAGAGCTCCGCCAAGCTCTACGAGAGGGAGAGGGAGGCGCCAGGGACTAGGGTGCGGCTGCCCTCCCTCCCCCCTCTTTATATAGGGGCCAGGGGGCGTCGGCCCCCTAGAGATCCCATCTCAAGGGGGGGGGCGGCCAAGGGGGGGGGACTTGCCCCCCAAGTCAAGTTGGGCGCCCCCCAACCCCTAGGGTTTCCAACCCTAGGCGCAAGGGAGGCCCAAGGGGGGCGCACCAGCCCACCAGGGGCTGGTTCCCTTCCCCACTTCAGCCCATGGGGCCCTCCGGGATAGGTGGCCCCACCCGGTGGACCCCCCGGGACCCTTCCGGTGGTTCCGGTACAATACCGGTGACCCCTGAAACTTTCTCGATGGCCAAAACTGGACTTCCTATATATAATTCTTCACCTCCGGACCATTCCGGAACTCCTCGTGACGTCCGTGATCTCATCCGGGACTTCGAACAACTTTCGGGTTACCGCATACTAGTATCTCTACAACCCTAGCGTCACCGAACCTTAAGTGTGTAGACCCTACGGGCTCGGGAGACATGCAGACATGACCGAGACGACTCTCCGGCCAATAACCAACAGCGGGATCTGGATACCCATGTTGGCTCCCACATGTTACATGATAATCTCATCGAATGAACCATGATGTCGAGGATTCAAGTAATCTCGTATACAATTCCCTTTGTCAATCGGTACGTTACTTGCTCGAGATTCGATCGTCGGTATCCTAATACCTCGTTCAATCTCGTTACCGGCAAGTCACTTTACTCGTACCATAATGCATGATCCCGTGACCAACCACTTAGTCACTTTGAGCTCATTATGATGATGCATTACCGAGTGGGCCCAGAGATACCTCTCCGTCATACGGAGTGACAAATCCCAGTCTCGATCCGTATCAACCCAACAGACACTCTCGGAGATACATGTAGTATACCTTTATAGTCACCCAGTTACGTTGTGACGTTTCGTACACCCAAAGCACTCCTACGACATCCGGGAGTTACACGATCTCATGGTCTAAGGAAATGATACTTGACATTGGAAAAGCTCTAGCAAACGAACTACACGATCTTGTGCTATGCTTAGGATTGGGTCTTGTCCATCACATCATTCTCCCAATGATGTGATCCCGTTATCAGTGACATCCAATGTCCATGGTCGGGAAACCATGACCATCTATTGATAAACGAGCTAGTCAACTAGAGGCTCACTAGGGACACGTTGTGGTCTATGTATTCACACATGTATTACTATTTCCGGTTAACACAATTATAGCATGAATAAAAGACAATTATCATGAACGAGGAAATATAATAATAACCATTTTATTATTGCCTCTAGGGCATATTTCCAAAAGTCTCCCACTTGCACTAGAGTCAATAATCTAGTTACATTGTGATGAATCGAACACCCATAGAGTTCTAGTGTTGATCATGTTTTGCTCGCGGAAGAGGTTTAGTCAACGGATCTACGACATTCAGATCCGTATGCACTTTGCAAATATCTATGTCTCCATCTTGAACATTTTCACGAATGGAGTTGAAGCGACGCTTGGTGTGCCTGGTCTTCTTGTGAAACCTGGGCTCCTTGGCAAGGGCAATAGCTCCAGTGTTGTCACAGAAGAGTGTGATCGGCCCCGACGCATTGGGTATGACTCCCAGATTGCTTCATGCGCTGCCTCCGAGGCTGCCATGTATTCCGCTTCACATGTAGACCCCGCCACGATGCTTTGCTTGCAACTGCACCAGCTTACTGCCCCACCATTCAAAATATACACGTATCCGGTTTGTGACTTAGAGTCATCCAGATCTGTGTCGAAGCTAGCGTCGACGTAACCCATTACGACGAGCTCTTCATCACCTCCATATACGAGAAACATATCCTTAGTTCTTTTCAGGTACTTCAGGATGTTCTTGACCGCTGTCCAGTGTTCCATGCCAGGATTACTTTGGTACCTTCCTACCAAACTCACAGCAAGGTTTATATCAGGTCTGATACACAGCATGGCATACATGATAGACCCTATGGCCGAGGCATAGGGGACGACACTCATCTTTTCTCTATCTTCTGCCGTGGTCGGACATTGAGTCGAGCTCAATTTCACACCTTGCAACATAGGCAAGAACCCCTTCTTGGACTGATCCATATTGAACTTTTTCAATATCTTATCAAGGTATGTGCTTTGTGAAAGACCTATGAGGCGTCTCAATCTATCTCTATAGATCTTGATGCCTAATATGTAAGCAGCTTCTCCAAGGTCCTTCATTGAAAAACACTTATTCAAGTAGGCATTAATGCTGTCCAAAAGTTCTATATCATTTCCCATCAAAAGTATGTCATCCACATATAATATGAGAAATGCTACAGAGCTCCCACTCACTTTCTTGTAAATGCAGGCTTCTCCATAAGTCTGCAACAACCCAAACGCTTTGATCATTTCATTAAAGCGAATGTTCCAACTCCGAGATGCTTGCACCAGCCCATAGATGGAGCTCTGGAGCTTGCATACCTTGTTAGCATTCTTAGGATCGACAAAACCCTCCGGCTGCATCATATACAGTTCTTCCTTAAGATGGCCGTTAAGGAATGCCATTTGACGTCCATTTGCCATATCTCATAATCATAGTATGCGGCAATTGCTAACATGATTCGGACGGACTTCAGCTTTTCTACGGGAGAGAAAGTCTCATCGTAGTCAACCCCTTGAACTTGTCGATAACCCTTAGCGACAAGTCGAGCTTTACAGATGGTAACATTACCATCCGGGTCCGTCTTCTTCTTAAAGATCCATTTGTTTTCTATCACTCGCCGATCATCGGGCAAGTCTGTCAAAGTCCATACTTTGTTTTCATACATGGAGCCTATCTCAGATTGCATGGCTTCAAGCCATTTGTTGGAATCTGGGCCCGCCATTGCTTCTTCATAGTTCGAAGGTTCACCGTTGTCTAACAACATGATTTTCAGGACAGGGTTGCCATACCACTCTGGTGTGGAATGTGTCCTCGTGGACCTACGAAGTTCAGTAGTAACTTGATCCGAAGTACCTTGATCATCATCATTAGTTTCCTCTCTAGTTAGTGCAGGCACCACAGGAATATTTTCCTGAGCTGCGCTACTTTCCGGTTCAAGAGGTAGTACTTCATCAAGTTCCACTTTCCTCCCACTTACTTCTTTCGAGATAAACTCTTTCTCCAGAAAGGTCCCGTTCTTGGCAACAAAGATCTTGCCTTCGGATCTGAGGTAGAAGGTATACCCAATGGTTTCCTTAGGGTATCCTATGAAGACGCATTTTTCCGACTTGGGTTTGAGCTTTTCAGGTTGAAGTTTCTTGACATAAGCATCGCATCCCCAAACTTTTAGAAACGACAGCTTAGGTTTCTTCCCAAACCATAATTCATACGGTGTCGTCTCAACGGATTTAGACGGTGCCTTATTTAAAGTGAATGTAGCTGTCTCTAGAGCGTATCCCCAAAATGATAGCGGTAAATTGGTGAGTGACATCATGGATCGCACCATATCCAATAGAGTGCGATTACAACGTTCGGACACACCGTTACGCTGAGGTGTTCCAGGCGGCATGAGTTGTGAAACGATTCCACATTTCCTTAAGTGCGTACCAAATTCGTGACTTAAATATTCTCCCCCATGATCTGATCGTAAGAACTTTATCTTTCGGTCACATTGATTCTCTACCTCATTCTGAAATTCCTTGAACTTTCAAAGGTCTCAGACTTGTGTTTCATCAAGTAGACATACCCATATCTACTCAAGTCGTCAGTGAGAGTGAGAACATAACGATATCCTCCGCGAGCCTCAACGCTCATTGGACCGCACACATCAGTATGTATGATTTCCAATAAGTTGGTTGCTCGCTCCATTGTTCCGGAGAACGGAGTCTTGGTCATTTTGACCATAAGGCATGGTTCGCATGTGTCAAACGATTCGTAATCAAGAGACTCCAAAAGTCCATCAGCATGGAGCTTCTTCATGCGTTTGACACCAATGTGACCAAGGCGGCAGTGCCACAAGTATGTGGGACTATCGTTATCAACTTTATATCTTTTGGTATTCACAATATGAATATGTGTAACATCACGTTCGAGATTCATTAAGAATAAACCATTGACCAGTGGGGCATGACCATAAAACATATCTCTCATATAAATAGAACAACCATTATTCTCGGATTTAAATGAGTAGCCATCTCGCATTAAACGAGATCCAGATACAATGTTCATGCTCAAAGCTGACACTAAATAACAATTATAGGTTTAAAACTAATCCCGCAGGTAAATGTAGAGGTAGCGTGCCGACGGCGATCACATCGACCTTGGAACCATTCCCGACGCGCATCGTCACCTCGTCCTTTGCCAGTCTCCGCTTATTCCGCAGCTCCTGCTTTGAGTTACAAATATGAGCAACCGCACCGGTATCAAATACCCAGGAGCTACTACGAGTACTGGTAAGGTACATATCAATTACATGCATATCACATATACCTTTAGTGTTGTCGGCCTTCTTGTCCACTAAGTATTTGGGGCAGTTCCGCTTCCAGTGTCCCTTTCCCTTGCAATAAAAGCACTTAGTCTCAGGTTTGGGTCCATTCTTTGGCTTCTTCCCGGCAACTGGCTTACCGGGCGCGGCAACTCCCTTGCCGTCCTTCTTGAAGTTCTTCTTACCCTTGCCTTTCTTGAAACTAGTGGTTTTATTGACCATCAACACTTGATGTTCCTTTTTGATTTCCACCTCTGCTGATTTCAGCATTGAAAATACTTCAGGAATAGTTTTCACCATCCCCTGCATATTGTAGTTCATCACAAAGCTCTTGTAGCTAGGTGGGAGCGACTGAAGGATTCTGTCAATGACCGCCTCGTCCGGGAGGTTAATGTCCAGCTGGGACAAGCGGTTGTGCAACCCAGACATTTTGAGTATGTGCTCACTGACAGAACTATTTTCCTCCATCTTACAGCTATATAACTTGTCGGAGACTTCATATATCTCAACCCGGGCATGAGCTTGGAAAACCATTTTCAGCTCTTCGAACATCTCATATGCTCCGTGTTGCTCAAAACGCTTTTGGAGCCCCGGTTCTAAGCTGTAAAGCATGCCGCACTGAACGAGGGAGTAATCATCAGCACGTGACTGCCAAGCGTTCATAACGTCTTGGTTCTCTGGGATGGGTGCTTCACCTAGCGGTCCTTCTAGGACATATGCTTTCTTGGCAGCTATGAGGATGATCCTCAGGTTCCGGACCCAGTCCGAATAGTTGCTGCCATCATCTTTCAGCTTGGTTTTCTAGGGCAGCGTTGAAGTTGAGGTTGACATGAGCGTTGGCCATTTGATCTACAAGACATTTTGCAAAGGTTTTTAGACTAAGTTCATGATAATTAAGTTCATCTAATCAAATTATTTAATGAACTCCCACTCAGATTAGACATCCCTCTAGTCATCTAAGTGATACATGATCCGACTCAACTAGACTGTGTCCGATCATCACGTGAGATGGACTAGTCATCATCGGTGAACATCTCCATGTTGATCGTATCTTCCATACGACTCATGTTCGACCTTTCGGTCTCTTGTGTTCCGAGGCCATGTCTTTACATGCTAGGCTCGTCAAGTCAAGCTAAGTGTTTTGCATGTGTAAATCTGTCTTACACCCGTTGTATGTGAACGTTAGAATCTATCACACTCGATCATCACGTGGTACTTCGAAACAACGAACTTTCGCAACGGCGCACAGTTAGGGGGAACACATTCTTGAAATTATTATAAGGGATCATCTTATTTACTACCATCGTACTAAGCAAATAAGAAGCAAAACATGATAAACATCACATGCAATTAAATAGTGACATGATATGGCCAATATCATATTGCTCCTTGAAAGGACATGCGGTGCCCCAATGTGTTGTTTTGGTAATTGATGACATTCTCTATGGACTAATGGTTGCATCGAGTTATATTTGAAGGATGTTTCCATAGGCATTTCTTGAAGTCCATGTGTTGGTTTCAAGGAGTTTATGGGTTGACCAAGGTGCTATTAAGGAATTATCCAAAGATTGGTCATGTGAGTGTTGAGCTTATTGCAAGCATGTCTGGAAGAAGAAGATTGTGTGATCATTCATATTTACCTTCAAGACATCATCCAAATGAAGAGAGTTGGAAAGATTCAAGGTTGATCAAGACTAAGTCAAGAGTGAATCAAGTTGATCAACTCACAAAGCATAGAAGATGTACCGAGTGGGACCAAGTGTTCCCATGGTATGGTAAGCATTGTCCATTACGATTTGTGTACTAACCCATGGTCTACGTGAGAGTTCTTTGTGGGGTTAGGTATGTTTCCATGGTCTTGCGTCAAGAGGAAGATCCCATACAACCCATGGAGGATGACATCAAGTGGTGATCGTCATCAAGTTTGCAGTGTGCAAGTTCAATTGGAGCAACACAAAGAGTGGCTCACCCATAATGGAGTATGGGGGAGCAATCAAGTTTGAATCTTGCCATCCATTGTGGTGTCAATGGACTTGTGAAGATGTGCTGAAGAGTCGCTCACCCATAGTGGACTATGGGGGAGCAATCATCTAGTCTTCATCGAGCCAATGCAATCAAGAAAGGTGGTCCAACTTGAGGGAGTCAAGATCGTCATCATCTAGCTCAAGTGGACCATGTGCAAGGCAAAGGTTTGCCCTTGATAGGTTTTCTATTTTACCGGTCTCATGGTGGTAGTTGGGAGACCGGGTTATAGGATCGATAGCCGTACTATCAAGGGGGGCTCTCAAGTGAGTAGCTTGATCGTATCGTTCATCGAGAGCTCAAACCATTGCATCCTTGCATCATGTTTCTTGGTTCTTGTTTGATTATCTTTGTGAGTCTTAGAGCTTATGGTCATCTTTATGACAAGCTAGAGTTCATCGAAAACAGAGTTTGCATGCGTCTTCTATGATGTTTTCGGTGTTGGAGGTTTTACCGATCTTCTCCGAGGAAGGGTTCTCACCATTTTCTTTTGGGCCTTTTCTCATTTGCTTATTATTGGTATTTCTTTCAAGATTGTGTTAGCCCTTGTCTCTAGCTTTCCAATAAACTTGGTTTCATCGAATTCGGAGTCCGTTTGCAAAAGTTGTGGCTGTTTTGGTGAAGGCTGCAGCGATACTACCGTGACTAGAGCGGATGTAATTTTTTACTACCGCTCTAGAGCGGTACTACCGCGGCTCCTGAGCGGTACTACCGCTCCAGAGCAGTACTACCGTGGTTCCTAAGCGGTAGTACCGCCCCGGACCAAAAACTCGTGTTTTCTCTCTCATTTGGGCTGTTTTGAGCGTGCTAAGCGGTAGTACCGCTCCTCCAAGCGGTAGTACCGCTTGTGCACGACCTGAGC
This sequence comes from Aegilops speltoides, assembly GCA_021437245.1. Lineage (NCBI taxonomy): Eukaryota > Viridiplantae > Streptophyta > Magnoliopsida > Poales > Poaceae > Aegilops > Aegilops speltoides. Next base: position 37,345,243 of record CM038143.1, read on the forward strand.
ACATAACGGTTGGATTTGGGAGGTCCTATAAAAGGGGGTCTTCTTCCCTATTGAACCTTATCCTTTGAGCTCGTGTTCTTCCCCCATTGTTGACCTTCTTCGAGCTTGCTAACTCTCAATCCCTCCATGGATTCTTGCTAGTTTTTGAGGGAAAAGAGAGAGGAGATCTAGATCCACATTTCCACCAATCACTTTCTCCTCTATGTGAGGGGAACCCCTTGGATCTTGATCTTGGAGTTCTTGGTGTTCTCCTTCTTGTTCTTCCTCTCATTTTCCTCCCTAGCATTAGTTGCTTTGGTGGGATTTGAGAGAGAAGGACTTGGGCACTCCGTGTGCCCTTGCCATTGCATTTGGTGCATCAGTTTGAGTTCTCCACGGTGATACGTGGAAGTGAAGTTTGAGAAGCTTATTACTCTTGGGTGCTTGGTGCCCTTGAGCTTGTTCCTCTTGGGTGCTTGGGCGCCCTAGACGGTTGGTGGTGTTCTGAGCTCAATCATTGTGGTGTAAAGCTCCGGAAAAGTGTCGGGGTCTCCAATTAGGTTGTGGAGATCACCCCGAGCATCTTGACGGGTTCCGGTGACCGCCCCCAAGGGTTGTCAAAGTGTACGGGTTCGGTGACCGCCCCCAAGGGTTGCCATTTGTACGGGTTCAGTGACCGCCCTCAAGGGTCCCTTAGTGGAATCACGGCATCTTGCATTGTGCGAGGGCGTGAGGAGATTACGGTGGCCCTAGTGGCTTCTTGGGGAGCATTGTGCCTCCACACCGCTCCAAACGGAGATTAGCATCCGCAAGGGTGTGAACTTCGGGATACATCGTCATCTCCGCGTGCCTCGGTTATCTCTTACCCGAGCCCTTTACTTATGCACTTTACTTTGTGATAGCCATATTGTTCTTTGTCATATATCTTGCTATCGCATAGTTGCTTATATTGCTTGGCATAAGTTGTTGGTGCACATAGGTGAGCCTAGTTGTTTTAGGTTTTGTGCTTGACAAATTAACCGTTAGGTTTATCCCGCATTTGTTCAAGCCTAAACCGTAATTATTTTAAAGCGCCTATTCACCCCCCCCTCTAGGCGACATCCTCGATCTTTCAATTGGTATCAGATGCTCGTCTCTCTTTGTTGGGCTTAACCGCCTAGAGAGTAAAGATGTCGACTAGAGGATTAGGTTTCTCTGACACTCTTAGTTTCGATGGTACAAATTTTGATGTTTGGGTAATTCGCATGCTTAATCTCTTTAGGGTCATGGACCCAAATTTAGAGCGAATTGTAGATATGGGTTTTCTCCTCCAAAGGATCCCCAAAGATTATCTTTAGAGGATGAGAAAACTCTTATCTCAATGCTCAAGCCTCTAATGTGCTTTTCGATGCTTTGAGCAATGTAGTTATATTTCAACTCATGCCGTCCGGGATGCTCATGAGTTATGGACAAAGCTTCAAGATAAATATGGTGTGTCCAAGATTTGTGGGGATGGTTGTTCTCCCTCCACCTCTGGTCATATAGTCTTCTCAACTTCTTCTACTTCACCTACATGTGGTTTGCCACAAGGTAATGATATGGTGAGTAGTGTTGGTCATTGCAATGATGATAGTATGCTTATTGTGGATGATCCTTCATCACTATATTATTGCAATGCTCCCTCTTTGGGCTTTAACACTTCGAGCACTCCAAATGTTTCACATGCTTGTGTTGATAGTCCTTGCATATCATGTAGAAATTGCTTAACTAAATATCATGATGATATGCTTGCTATGTCTTGTTACCATGATAAAAATGCATCTATTTCCTCGAATCGGTGTGCTAACAATGTAGAGGAAACTGAACACTCCATGGAACAAGATGTGGTGTTTAATGGTGCCTCAAGGGATCCTACATCATCATCTATTGCGTTTTGCCTTATGGCTAAGGCGTCAAAGGTATCTCCTACTTTGTACCCCAATATGTCTCTTTATGATGATGTTGATGCTAATGATGATGAGGATAATGATGAAGAGAATGATATTGTTGCCTCCTTAAAAATTAAGGGGGAAATGTTTTTTAAAGCTCTTCATAAAAATAAAATTGCTTGTTCCAACTTCATGGAAATTATGTCCATTGCTATTGAGAGCACGAAATATATTGATGAGTTGGAATCTCGTCTTGAGGAGCATGAGGTCACCATTGATAAAATGGAAGGTCATGGGCGTGATTACGCTAATGAGATTGCGGACCTCTCTCAAGCTCTTGAACTTGAACAAACCACCAAGGAATCTCTTGAGGAGACTTTTGCTCTAGAATTGTCTAGAGTGAAGGAATCTACTGATAGAGCCCTTGAGGTGGCAAATGTTTTTGAAACTAAAAATGCTAAGCTTGAAGTTGCTCATGCTAGACTCCTTGAGGATTTTGAGCACCTCGAAAATGGCTCAAGGGTCATCAAGGGTGAGCTCATCAAATTCACCGAGTCTCATTCTCAACTTGAAGCTTCTTATTTAAAAGAGCATGCCAAGTTGCCTTCTCCTCTTGTTGTTAATGATGATGCTTGTGCTACTAATTCCATTACTTGTGAAGCATCCATTTTGAAGGAGAATGTTGAGCTACGGGCTCAACTTGAGGTGCTATCTTGCAATTATGGGAAATTGGAAGAAAGTCATGAAAAGCTCTCAAGCTCTCATGATGATCTTCTAGTATCCCATAGTGTGCTAAAGATAGCTCATGAGGCCATGATTGCTAAGGTAACATCTAGTGAGCCTCATGTGGATACTAGCACTACTTCTAGTCAAAATAGTATATTGCCATGTGCTAGTCCTTGTAATTCATCTACTCACAATGTTGGTACATCTTGTGATGAATTGCTTTCCTTTCCTTGTTGCTCTAATGATGAAGCTTATACTTCCTCTAGTACTTGTTTTGAGACTAACCATGTAGAGGAAATCAAAGAGCTCAAGGCCCAAGTCACTTCTTTGAAGAAAGACTTGAAAAAGTGTCATGAAGGGAAATCCGCACTCAACAATATCTTGAGTGTGCAAAAATCCCCCAATGACAAAGGCGGACTTGGATTCAACTCCAATAAGAATAAGAAGTCCAACATGAACAAAAAGAAGGGCCAAGAACAAGTCAAGAATTCGGCCAAGATTGTTTGCTTCAAGTGCAAAGTAGAAGGGCATCATGTTAGATCTTGCCCATTGAAGAAGAAGGCCATTAGTGTCAAGCAACAAGGAAGAGGGCACAAGTTCAATCTCATGCTCAACCTCAAGTTGAAGAAAGGCCACTTCCCAAGAAGACTCAAGCTAATGCTTCTCTTGTGGAAAAATCAAGTGAGAAGAAAGTGAAGAGTAGACGTTGCTACTTATGTCGTGAGAAAGGTCACGTCGCTTCTTCATGCACTAGTGGTAACTTATCCAACCCAATTATTATTGATGATATCTATTCTCTTGGGAAGGATAAGGTTGGCAATGTGTTTGCCAAGTTTGTTGGTACTCAAAGTGGTGTCAAGAAAAGAACCATTTGGGTAGCCAAGCCTATTGTGACTAACCTCTTAGGACCCAACTTGGTTGGGGACCAACAAGCTCAAACTTGATCAATAGGTGTTTTGGAGGGCATTGGAGACTTGGCTACATTATGAAGAATTAAGGGACTTCATCATTCTTTTTGTCACAAGCCAAGTTAATTGGATTATCAAGTTTCTATCTTATATCCAATGTGCCTCCTTATGTAACTTGTACTTAAATTGTTTACTTTGAAAGTTAGTTGCCCCTTGCATGTTTTGGTTTTGTTCCTTGCATGTGTTTGTATATGTTGCGCTTCCAACTTGCTTATGTATGTTGGTGTGCACTTCATGTACGTGTGAGTTGTGTGTTGAGCCTTTGTGCATCTTCTTTGTATCTTAGTTGGCTCTTGTGAGAGATAATGGAATATCCCATTATTGGGGAGTGATGTGCTTTGTGCACCTCACACTCCTATAAGTGTGTGTACATGAGGAATACCATCTAGTATTGATATTACAAGATTATCTAGTCACTATGTGGTATGTATTCTCATGAGAAATTCAAATTCTAAATTGTCCATTAATTATCTCTTGTTGGATCCTCTTATTGCCTCTTGTTAAGTTTTCTTCATTGGTATCACATTATTGGGGAGTAATATGCTATGTATATTACTAGCCTAGAAAATGTGTACATTTGAGATATTGTCACCTAGTGTTGATATTGTAGATTATCTTGTTCCTAGGTGGCATGTTAGCTCTACAAGTTGCAATCGGCTTGTGTGTGGTGTGAAGATGATGTTGGATATCCTTGCTATCTACCACCGGGAATTCTTTCCATCTACTTCTTGTCTTTTGACAATTGGTAGTCATTTATGTGTGGTAGAATTTATTGATCATCTTTACATTGGCTTTTGTTTTACTTGCCTCTTCTCTTGCCAAGGATTGTGTCAACTCCCATTGTCTTCCATACCACTTGTGGATCTTGTTTATTTCTTGTTCTTGTCTAGTGTTTTCTAGATATAGTGAAAGCGGTGATCCCACCTTGTGCATTTTGTATTCAAATACAAATCCTATATAATGCACAACTCGTGGGGGAGCTATTCTATTTTCTTCAGAACACTCTTCTTGTGATCCTTATCAAGTGTGTTTTGGTGGAAGGCAAGCCATTTCTTTTTGGTACTTTGGGCCATCATGAAACTTTGTTGAGGGCTTGGTTTGTTTGGAACCATCCTCTCTTTGGGAGTTTGACATCTTTACTTTAGTGTGTATCAATGGATATCTCATTCCTTGATGTATCTTTAATGATATCTTCCAAGTGATGATTTCTCCATTTAGTATCCTTTTCACTTGGAATTTCTTTGTCTTTTGGTTTCGGTTTTGAAAGTCTTGAGCATGCATGTTTACTTCATGTATTTCATTTGGCATGCTTTCTTTCTTTGACTCAATATATAGGGAAACTCCACCTAGTCTCAATTTGGATGAGATGTGCATGAAATTCATTTTCATATCTATATGCACATATTTATGTGGAGTTTGTCCTATGTATTGGTGTTTCTAACTATTTGGTCCTGATGAGTTTGGGTACCGTTTAGTTTGTGTTGTTCTTCTAGGAACATTTGGAGATGCATTGGATGCTCGGCTCACTCACAAGGAAGGTGTTGTCACCATGTGCATATTGGAGTCAAGCTAGGATGATCAATGAACTACTATCTACCTTCAATTGGTATCTACTACATCCTTCCAATGATATCTCGGTAACAAGTATCTATTCATGCTTTCCTCTCTTGCATTCAACCTTGTGTAGGCTGTATCTTGGCATGATATTCATTTCATATCTTGTGATACTTGTTTCCTTTCTCAAAGCATCCCAACGATGATCTCTGTTGCTAGTTGTGATGCCCTTGATGGATGTGTGTTTGGACTTCATTTATATACAATAAGACCATATCTAGCCAAGTGCTATGCTTTCAAGCAAATATCTTATTGGTATATTTATGACTTCCTTGTGGATATCTTGTTCCTTCGTGGTGTAACTATTTCGGGTGTACATCCTTGTTTGTAGATATATATATATATCATCATGATTTCTTCTACATAGAACCTTATACACTTGAGAGAAATTACATCTCTAGTTGATATCCTTTCTTTCACATCCACCTTGTCTTTCTTATGTTATTTCTTTGGTGGCTCCGTGAAAGCTTTTGCCTTGAGTGCGTGTCCTCTATCGTTGCATCTTGATGCACTCTTGTGTGGTGAAGATTATTTTCCTCATGCTTATCTTTACAAGGCTTTTGCCATCTTAATTGGCATCCCTCGTCTTGATGAGGCTTTCATCTTCTATCTTCACCACGGGTTGTCACAAGCATAAGTTCTTTATATGCTTATTAGTAAGCTTGTGAACCCATTTGCTAGTTGTGTGTGTGGGAATGATAGGCCTTGCACCGTGTGCCTCATTATTTCAAGACTATGTTGATGCTTAATGCTCATCCTAATTTTAGTCCTCTGAAGTGCTTCGCCATGACTCACACACATCATTTTGGTTGAGCCTATTCTTAAGTTGCCTCTTTTACATGTTGCTCAACCATGTGCTTGTTGCAAGCGCTAGGCTTTGCTTCCTATATGCTCACTTGCACTGGATGTGAGTTTCTATTGATTTTGGGGGAGCTATGATCCTATTTTGTGCACTTTGTATTCAAATACAAAAATTCTTATGTGTGCACAAATCATGGGGAGCTTCTCTAGTTTCTTTAGAACACTCCTTTGCGTTTATCATAATATCTTTATTCTTGTGGCATGTAGGATCATTGGTCTAGTTGGTTCAATTGATATCCATTGATTGCTTGCTTCAATTGGTATCTTCTGATTGCTTGTGTCTCTCTTTGTTATGTCTTTGTGTCATATCTTTTTGTTGCAATCTTTGGGCCTCAATATAGTTTGTCTTCCTCCAAGTATTGGCAGTTGGATATGTGTATTGCATTCCACTCTCTTGTTGAGAAATACACAATTTATGGAGGAACACCTTTTATTTTGGCCTTCTAAGCTTTTAACCCATTTTGGCAATCGATGCCAATGGGGGAGGAGTTTTAGAGAGTTTTGTGGAGAAGTCTTCTGAGTTTTCTCCTTGCTTTGGTTTTGGTCCTAAGCATTTGCATCTCATTCTCCTGCATCATTGGTTGTTGCATTGCATTGTGATGCATAATTCCTTATATAAGCTCTCTTGAAAGTGATTGTCATCAATTACCAAAATGGGGGAGATTGAAAGGACATGCGGTGCCCCCATGTGAGGTTTTGGTAATTGATGACATTCTCTATGGACTAATGGTTGCATCGAGTTATATTTGAAGGATGTTTCCATAGGCATTTCTTGAAGTCCATGTGTTGGTTTCAAGGAGTTTATGGGTTGACCAAGGTGCTATTAAGGAATTATCCAAAGATTGGTCATGTGAGTGTTGAGCTTATTGCAAGCATGTCTTGAAGAAGAAGATTGTGTGATCATTCATATTTACCTTCAAGACATCATCCAAATGAAGAGAGTTGGAAAGATTCAAGGTTGATCAAGACTAAGTCAAGAGTGAATCAAGTTGATCAACTCACAAAGCATAGAAGATGTACCGAGTGGGACCAAGTGTTCCCATGGTATGGTAAGCATTGTCCATTACGCTTTGTGTACTAACCCATGGTCTACGTGAGAGTTCTTTGTGGGGTTAGGTATGTTTCCATGGTCTTGCGTCAAGAGGAAGATCCCATACAACCCATGGAGGATGACATCAAGTGGTGATCGTCATCAAGTTTGCAGTGTGCAAGTTCAAGTGGAGCAACACAAAGAGTGGCTCATCCATAATGGAGTATGGGGGAGCAATCAAGTTTGAATCTTGCCATCCATTGTGGTGTCAATGGACTTGTGAAGATGTGCCGAAGAGTCGCTCACGCATAGTGGACTATGGGGGAGCAATCATCTAGTCTTCATCGAGCCAATGCAATCAAGAAAGGTGGTCCAACTTGAGGGAGTCAAGATCGTCATCATCTAGCTCATGTGGACCATGTGCAAGGCAAAGGTTTGCCCTTGATAGGTTTTCTATTTTACCGGTCTCATGGTGGTAGTTGGGAGACGGGTTATAGGATCGATAGCCGTACTATCAAGGGGGGCTCTCAAGTGAGTAGCTTGATCGTATCGTTCGTCGAGAGCTCAAACCATTGCATCCTTGCATCATGTTTCTTGGTTCTTGTTTGATTCTCTTTGTGAGTCTTAGAGCTTATGGTCATCTTTATGACAAGCTTGAGTTCATCGAAACGGAGTTTGCATCGTCTTCTATGATGTTTTCGGTGTTGGAGGTTTTACCGGTCTTCTCCGAGGAAGGGTTCTCACCATTTTCTTTTGGGCCTTTTCTCATTTTCTTATTATTGGTATTTCTTTCAAGATTGTGTTAGCCCTTGTCGCTAGCTTTCCAACAAACTTGGTTTCATCGAATTCGGAGTCCGTTTGCAAAAGTTGTAGCTGTTTTGGTGAAGGCTGCAGCGGTACTACCGCGACTAGAGAGGATGTAATTTTTTACTACCGCTCCAGAGCGGTACTACCGCGGCTCCTGAGCGGTACTACCGCTCCAGAGCAGTACTACCGTGGCTCCTAAGCGGTAGTACCGCCCCGGACCAAAAACTCGTGTTTTCTCTCTCGTTTGGGCTGTTTTGAGCGTGCTAAGCGGTAGTACCGCTCCTCCAAGCGGTAGTACCGCTTGTGCACGACCTGAGCACATAACGGTTGGATTCGGGAGGTCCTATAAAAGGGGGTCTTCTTCCCCATTTAACCTTATCCTTTGAGCTCGTGTTCTTCCCCATTGTTGACCTTCTTGAGCTTGCTAACTCTCAATCCCTCCATGGATTCTTGCTAGTTTTTGAGGGAAAAGAGAGAGGAGATCTAGATCCACATTTCCACCAATCACTTTCTCCTCTATGTGAGGGGAACCCCTTGGATCTTGATCTTGGAGTTCTTGGTGTTCTCCTTCTTGTTCTTCCTCTCATTTTCCTCCCTAGCATTAGTTGCTTTGGTGGGATTTGAGAGAGAAGGACTTGGGCACTCCGTGTGCCCTTGCCATTGCATTTGGTGCATCAGTTTGAGTTCTCCACGGTGATACGTGGAAGTGAAGTTTGAGAAGCTTATTACTCTTGGGTGCTTGGTGCCCTTGAGCTTGTTCCTCTTGGGTGCTTGGGCGCCCTAGACGGTTGGTGGTGTTCGAGCTCAATCATTGTGGTGTAAAGCTCCGAAAAGCGCCGGGTCTCCAATTAGGTTGTGGAGATCACCCCGAGCATCTTGACGGGTTCCGTGACCGCCCCAAGGGTTGTCAAAGTGTCTGGGTTGGTGACCGCCCCAAGGGTTGCCATTTGTGCGGGTTCGTGACCGCCTCAAGGGTCCCTTAGTGGAATCACGGCATCTTGCATTGTGCGAGGGCGTGAGGAGATTACTGTGGCCCTAGTGGCTTCTTGGGAGCATTGTGCCTCCACACCGCTCCAAACGGAGATTAGCATCCGCAAGGGTGTGAACTTCGGGATACATCGTCATCTCCGCGTGCCTCGGTTATCTCTTACCCGAGCCCTTTACTTATGCACTTTACTTTGTGATAGCCATATTGTTCTTTGTCATATATCTTGCTATCGCATAGTTGCTTATCTTGCTTAGCATAAGTTGTTGGTGCACATAGGTGAGCCTAGTTGTTTTAGGTTTTGTGCTTGACAAATTAACCGTTAGGTTTATTCCGCATTTGTTCAAGCCTAAACCGTAATTATTTTAAAGCGCCTATTCACCCCCCCTCTAGGCGACATCCTCGATCTTTCACTCCTTTTATCTCCATCTTCGGGGCGCCATGATCATCTTCGTCACTGGCATGACACCGTGATCTCCATCATCATGATCTCCATCATCGTGTCTTCATGAAGTTGTCACGCCAACGATTACTTCTACTTCTATGGCTAACGTGTTTTGCAATAAAGTAAAGTAATTTACATGGCGTTATTCAATGACACGCAGGTCATACAAAAAATAAAGACAACTCCTATGGCTCCTGCCGGTTGTCATACTCATCAACATGCAAGTCGTGATTCTATTTACAAGAACATGATCAATCTCATACATCACATATATTTCATTCATCACATCCTTTTGGCCATATCACATCACAAGGCATATGCTGCAAAAACAAGTTAGACGTCCTCTAATTGTTGTTGCATGTTTTTACGTGGCTTCTATAGGTTTCTAGCAAGAACGTTTCTTACCTACGTAAAACCACAACGTGATATGCCAATTTCTATTTGCCCTTCATAAGGACCCTTTTCATCGAATCCGATCAGACTAAAGTGGGAGAGACAGACACCCGCTAGCCACCTTATGCAACTAGTGCATGTCAGTCGGTGGAACCTGTCTCATGTAAGCGTACGTGTAAGGTCGATCCGGGCCGCTTCATCCCATGATGCCGCCGAAACAAGATAAGACTAGTAGTGGCAAGAAAATTGACAACATCTACGCCCACAACAAGTTTGTGTTCTACTTGTGCATAGAAACTACGCATAGACCTAGCTCATGATGCCACTGTTGGGGAACGTTGCAGAAAATAAAATATTCTACGCTTCACCAAGATCAATCTATGTAGTCATTTAGCAACGAGATAGAGGAGTGCATCTACATACCCTTGTAGATCGCGCGGAAGCGTTCAAGAGAATGGGGTTGAGGGAGTCGTACTCGTCGTGATCCAAATCACCGATGATCCTAGTGCCGAACGGATGGCACCTCCGCGTTCAACACATGTACGATTGGGGAAGACGTATCCTCCTTCTTGATCCAGCAAGGGGGAGGGAGAGGTTGATGGAGATCCAGCAGCACGATGGCGTGGTGGTGGAAGTAGCAGCGATCTCGTCAGAGCTCCGCTAAGCTCTACGAGAGGGAGAGGTGTTGCAGAGGGAGAGGGAGGTGCCAGGGACTAGGGTGCGGCTGCCCTCCCTCCCCCTCTTTATATAGGGGCCAGGGGGGCGCCGGCCCCCTAGAGATCCCATCTCAAGGGGGCGGCAGCCAAGGGGGGGACTTGCCCCCCAAGTCAACTGGGGCGCCCCCATCCCTAGGGTTTCCAACCCTAGGCGCAGGGGAGGCCCAAGGGGGGTGCACCAGCCCACCAAGGGCTGGTTCCCTTCCCCACTTCAGCCCATGGGCCCTTCGGGATAGGTGGCCCCACCCGGTGGACCCCCCGGGACCCTTCCGGTGGTCTCGGTACAATACCGGTGACCCCCGAAACTTTCCCGATGGCCAAAACTGGACTTCCTATATATAATTCTTCACCTCCGGACCATTCCGGAACTCCTCGTGACATTCGAGATCTCATCCGGGACTCCGAACAACTTTCGGGTTACCGCATACTAGTATCTCTACAACCCTAGCGTCACCGAACCTTAAGTGTGTAGACCCTACGGGTTCGGGAGACATGCAGACATGACCGAGACGACTCTCTGGCCAATAACCAACAGCGGGATCTGGATACCCATGTTGGCTCCCACATGTTCCACGATGATCTCATCGAATGAACCATGATGTCGAGGATTCACGTAATCCCGTATACAATTCCCTTTGTCAATCGGTACGTTACTTGCCCGAGATTCGATCGTCGGTATCCTAATACCTTGTTCAATCTCGTTACCGGCAAGTCACTTTACTCGTACCATAATGCATGATCCCGTGACCAACCACTTAGTCACTTTGAGCTCATTATGATGATGCATTACCGAGTGGGCCCAGAGATACCTCTCCGTCATACGGAGTGACAAATCCCAGTCTCGATCCGTGTCAACCCAACAGACACTTTCGGAGATACCTGTAGTATACCTTTATAGTCACCCAGTTACGTTGTGACGTTTGGTACACCCAAAGCACTCCTACGGCATCCGGGAGTTACACGATCTCATGGTCTAAGGAAATGATACTTGACATTGGAAAAGCTCTAGCAAACGAACTACACGATCTTGTGCTATGCTTAGGATTGGGTCTTGTCCATCACATCATTCTCCCAATGATGTGATCCCGTTATCAATGACATCCAATGTCCATGGTCAGGAAACCGTGACCATCTATTGATAAACGAGCTAGTCAACTAGAGGCTCACTAGGGACACGTTGTGGTCTATGTATTCACACATGTATTACGATTTCTGGATAACACAATTATAGCATGAATAAAAGACAATTATCATGAACGAGGAAATATAATAATAACCATTTTATTATTGCCTCTAGGGCATATTTCCAACACCCACATGAAGTTCCTTCTCCTTTGCTTTGAAGCCCTCTCTAGTCTAAAGATTAATTTTGCCAAGAGTGAAGTCATTGTTACTGGGGTTTCGGACGCTGAGGCCCAAAGAGTTGCTCATCTTCTCAATTGCTCCCTAGGCTCTTTTCCATTCAAGTATCTCGGCCTCCCGATCTCCCCCCCATAAGTTGCTGGCTAAAGATTTTGCTCCGACTGTTTTTAAGGTGGGCAACCAGGTTTTGCCGTGGAGAGGTCGCTACAACACCCAAGTGGGCAAGGTTGCCAGTACCAATGCCTGCCTGTCCTCCCTCCCCATGTTCATGATGGGTTTCTACCTCCGGGAGGGACCCACGCTGGCTTTGATAAGCACAGGGGTGCCTTTTACTGGAATTCAGCGGACAACAAGTGCAAATACATGATGGTGAAATGGAAATACATTTGCAGACCTAAAAACCTTGGTGGGTTGGGTATCATTAACACGGCTGTCATGAACAAATGCCTCATCTTAAAGTGGTGGTGGAAAATTATGTCTTCTGTGGATAACCCCTTGTGGCTCACCATTCTCAAGGCTAAGTACTTCCCTACGTCGAGTCCCATGTTTGCTTCTTCTTCTGATGGCTCCCAATTTTGGCGTCAACTAGTCAAAGTTCGCCAGTTTTTCCAATCCTTGGTCAAATTTTCAGTTAGAAATGGAAAATCCACTCGCTTTTGGTTAGAATGGTGGTGCGGGGACGCCACCCCTTGCGGTGTCGTTCCCGATATTTTCTTACTGTTCTAATCCGGAGATCTCTATCTTTGAGCTCTCTCTTAATAATTGGGATCTTGGCCTTCGTAGGTCGCTTTCTCATGTAGAGTTAGAAGACTGGCATCGCCTTATTGCTTGCTTCCCCTTGCTCTCGGAGGAAGAGGATTCGGTGGTCTGGCCCCACTCTTCGTCTGGTCGCTTTTCGGTTAAGTTTGTTTATGCTAAACTCATTTCTGGCTCCCCCACTTCCAAGTTCAAGTACATTTGGAGCGCCCGTGTCCCTCCTAAGATCAAAATCTTCCTTTGGCAAGCTTTTTGTGGGAAGCTTCCCGCGGCGTACCAAATCCGGAAAAGGAACGGCTCGGGCTCAGACAGATGCGCCCTTTGTGGAGACATTGAAAACACTGATCATATCTTCTTTCGGTGCTCTTTGGCTAAGTTTGTGTGGTGTTGTATCCGTTATTGGCTGCAAGTAGATTGGAACCCCTCGTCTTTTGTGGATCTGCGGAGATTGGCCGGCGGCCTCTCTGAGGCTTCTAAAAGGGTCTTCTGGGTTGGGTTTGCAGCAATCTGTTGGTCGCTATGGACCACTAGAAACAAGTTTACGATTGAACATATCTTCCCGGCTAATCCTGTTGATTGCTTATTTAAAACTGGTGTACTCCTGCAGCAGTGGAGATTATTGATTAAGGATGCGGACCATTTGGCCTTCGACGCTATGGTGTCTAAGATTCGGGCTACGGCTTCCTCCTTGGCGCGCAGGCATCGCGAGGCGTCTTAATTCCTAGAGTCTTATTCCTTCCTTATTAGGGCTGGCCTGCGTGCCTATTCTGGCTAGGTTGTCATGTATGCGAACTTTTATCTGCCTGTTTTGCTTGTCCTGGTATTGTGTGTGTTTTGATGTTGGTTTGCTACTCTGTCTGGTGGCTTTATCTATAAAGTTGGGCGTATGCCTTTTATCTAAAAAAATAGTTTGTTTTCATAATGTAATGGTAGAACTACATACAATGAATGCTAATTAGAATATTTTTGATTATCTAATTGTGTTTGTGTAGACTTGAAGAGAAAGAGAGCTGAATCAATTCATAAATTTTTTCAATCCAATTCGTTCAAGCTGTCAGCCATGTTCATCGTGCAAACACGAACCGCGTGCAACCTAGCAAAGAGAAGAACCCTAGTCGCACTGAAGGTGATGCTCAACCTGATCATTGTGTTAGCCAGCGTAAAGGGGATTAGGGGAAGCACCATCACCATGAGCAACGATGGACCTAACGATGCATGACATTATCTATGCTTCCATGGTACGACATCTCATCAACTTCAAATCTCTAATTTTTTATGTTTCACATGAATGATTGATCTTGATTGATACACATGAAAATTGGATTGGAATCATTTATTAGTAGTACAGTGTACCAAATTATCTCTAATGAGTATATAAATTTTAAAAGTGAATTTGTCTTGTCTAAAATGGGCAATTTGGTACTCTTCTTCTAGTGTTTACATCAATGAAAACATGATTTCAGTTTAGACCTTTTTCACGGTGTAAATGTTTTATGGCTGGGTCGGTGCTCATTAGTTTGCTCCCTACTTGAGGTCACTTCACTTGTAAATTTTACTGTACAATCGTGATGCTTGATCCATAGATAGGGGTAGATAGCACTGCATGCGGACTGCTAGTGATCTCCTACACGGCCGCAGATCGTGTTATCTTAGAGCATCTACAGCCGCGCGCTTCAACTCCTCATTCGCCCGAGCAGACGCCCCGATCAGTGACCAGTCAAAAAATGCAGACCAAGAGGGACGCCTCAAACGGGCCTCAAACGCCCGGACAGACAACACCCATCATATCCAGCCCAAATGTAAGACGGACATGGGACGCCCGGGCGCGCTCGGGTGCATCCGCCATGTCCAAACTGATAGGCCTACCACACCACAAATCCCACGAAATATGTCCCCTCGACCTAGCAGATCTACTTGCGCTATCTTCTCTTCTTCCTCCTCCACGACGGACATCTCGTAGTTTCGCTGTCACCCTTGCTCCACAGCCGTTAGGAGCCTCTGCGTCGCCAGCACTAGCACAACAGTCCTCTCTCCCCGTGCTCGCTGCAGCGGACAGCGTGCGGCCGTGACGCCATCGTTGTACGCTCGACAACTATCGGGCTGCCCCTTGCACTCTATGTGTTCGACACATTGTCCGACCCGGTTTTTTATGATTTGTTCATAGAAAAAGCGATGAATTTCGATGCTCGTCGGACGAAGAGTATGGACCGACTGATCCGGGTAAAATTATTGAAGATGAGTTCTTCAATTCGTCGGATTCAGACAAAGAAGTGGGCATCATCATGCTCATGAGTATGCAAGAGGAGATGGACCGGTAGGTGCAGCATATTATCAACTTCAAGGGTTCAATCAAAGATGACATAGAAGCACAACATGTATCTAGCAGTATATGAGTTAGATGAGGCATTCTTAACTCTCATTTAGATGGGTGTTAGCAAACCAATCCGAAACGGGACATCCAGATCGCCTGCGAAAACGGCCCAACAAAAAACGCACGTGTAAATAGGTCGACAATTAGAAACCAAACACACAGCACGACAGAAGATCCGCGTGACAAAACAACCTGCGATCAAGATTTGCATGACATTTAATGAACATATGACAGAGTGAAAAAAAGCTCATCAATTTAAAACAAATAAATAAAAAGAAAAAGGGAAGAAAGAAAAATAAATGGAAAATGAGAAAATTTAAATTTAAAATAAAAACAAAAAAATTTAGGATTCTAATAGTTCATAATTTAAAAAAAATAATAAAATAGAAAAAATAAATAAAAAAGGAAACAAACAAAAAAGCAAATATAGGTGTCATATAGAAGTCCACAAAAAATGAGAAGAACTAGGACCGACTCATGGCAAAGACTTCAAAAGAAATAGAAAAATACAGCTGACGGCTGAAAAAACAAAGGCCCAGGCCGGGGGACGAGCGGACAAGCGATCAAAAAAGGCCCAGACTCGATATGGAAGACACAATGATGCGGACTGAACCGGATTGAGACATGTTATTCGTCAATTGCACAAATCTTATAGCAAGTTTGATTATGTGGTTGTAAACTTAAATGTGAGATAAATATATCTCATCTAGATGTGACTTAGCAAATCTGTTGAAATATAACCAACTTTTTTTTTGAGTGCGAATATTCATGAATTATATATTTAGAATTAAGACAATGAAAAATGGCTTAAGTAAACAGAAATTTGAAATGAATATATGAACTTTTTTGAAACGACATTGGATAAATCATTTAATTTTGAATTAAAATGCAAAAAGGGAGAGACTACTCTCTTTCAAACTATTACAAAATTATGAAGTATCTGAATTTGTCTTTGAATTATTTCAGATTTTATGGGAATTGATGAAATAATATAAATTTGTGGAAATTTGGGCATCTAAAATGAAAAATGAAGCTATAAATACAAGTACAAGACAAGCACAACGAGTACGGAATTTGGAAAACCAAGCTCGTGGAGGCCTTATTAAAGAAAACAGAATTTTAACTTTTCAGTTTCAAAAAAATCTGAAAAAATACATATGTATACGCGGATTTAATGTGCATGTGTGTAAAATTTCATGATGAAATACCTTTAATTGCAAGCTGCACAAAATAAAACAGATTCTTTAGGTAAGCTTAGTTTTGCTGTCACTCTTCATACGTGACGTGGAAAGAGCCATGCATGCATGTCTTTAGAGTAAAGTGAAAAATTGAGCGGTGCCGGTACATACCTGGACCTGCCTAGCCAGTCAGTTAGTGACACCTTGCATCTTATATTTACGTGTGTCTTGTATAAAAAAGTTTTCTTTGTATCTAAAATATTGGTATTTCAACAGCTACCCCACCACTGGTATACTAGAACCAAGTCAAGCTCAGCAATGTTCTGCTATCTTTTCAGTTTTGTCATATCGATCTTTACGCGACTTGTACTTTAATGTTTATGATATGAATAAGACACGTATTACCATGCAAAAAAAAACATACAGAACCAAGAACAATGTGCAGACCCAATCTTTCTCTTCACCCATGCAATAAATTCAACCTTTTATTTCACTTTAACTAATTTAAAACATCCATATCCTTTAAGTCATATATCCGTTTTTGAAACTTTTTAATATTTGAACTCCTTGTTCAATAACCTTTAAAATGAGACCAGTTTTGGATAGTTTTGACAACATTTAAATTTGAATGTACATTTCACATTTCGAAATAATCAGTTTCACAATGTTAAATTACAATTTCACTTTCTGTGGTTACCTTTTCACAATTCAGAACCTACATTTTACTTTTCACTGGCTTGTTTTATGAAAATAACATCTATTTCAAATGCACATTTCTCAAATAACCTATTTCACTTTTTAAAAATAAATTATTTCACATTTTCAATTAATCAATTTCACAAAGATGCATTATAATTTCATTTTCTATGATTGCTATTTCACAATTGAGAACCTGCATTTCACTTTTCACTGGGTCATTTCACAAAAAATACATCTATTTCAATTGCACATTTTCCAAATAAAATGTTTCACTCTTTTGAACTAAGTTGTTTTGCATTTCTAAATAATATGTTTCACAATTTGTCATTTCAGTTTCATATTTGGGTTAATCTAATGAAATAGGTTGGTTTCACATATTTCTATTGAAATAGGTTTTAGCATATTTTTCTAGTGAAATGGGTTCGTTTCACATATGGAATGTGAAATGTTGAAATTTAGAAGTGTTTGAATTGTATCCAAGATTGGTCTAGTTCTAAAGGTCTTGGCGTCAGGAGTTCAAATATATAAATTATTGCAAAAACGAACTAATAGTTTAATTGGTAAAATCGATTCAATATAGCCTACGTAAAAGGAAATTGTGGGTTTATGTGTGAGAGAAGAGAGGGAGCGGACGGACTGGGATCAGGTGACATGCCTCTTGGCAGTCACGGCGTAACATACGCCCTTGCATACAGGGTTGATTCTCCATCCAACGCCACTGGTTGATCCAAGTGCAAAAACGATACTAACATATTGCACTCATTTCATAACATGTTTCACTCTTTTCAATAATAGATTTCACTCGTTTTGATAACATAATTAACTCATTTCACTTGTTTCAATAGCATATTTAACACATTCCACTCATTTCACTTGTTTCAATAATATATTTTGGTGATTTCAAAAATTGGTTTCATCTCATTTCACTCATTTTCAATAACAGATTTCACTCATTTCAAAAACTGATTAACTCGTTTCACTAATATCAATAACTGATTTCATTTGTTTCAATAAAAAATTTCACTCGTTTCAATAAAAAAATTCACTCATTTAAAAATTCAAAATAGTTAAAATATATTAAACATTAGTCTTATTATAAAGGTCTTTGCGTCATGATTATAAAGAAATAATTTATTTTGAAATCAGAATATTGGTTTGAAAGATATAAATGATTTAAGTTAGAAAAGTTTGGATCGTTTTTGCACTTGGATCAACCAGTGGCGTTGGATCCAAATCTTAAAGCAACCAGAGGATGGTAAGATTGTTACCAATAGGTAACATTAACGTTCAAAGTGACTTTCTGGTGCGTAGAGTTTTTGGGTCAAGTGAAAATGGACAGCCGAGTCTAAGAGCATCTCCAGCCGCGCTCCCAACAGGCCCTTTCCAGGCGATTTTTTCACGCCGGCGTCCAAAAGAGCTCGTTTTTCACCGGTTTGGGCCAAAATTGGCGCCGGCATATCCAGTCCGAACCCGTCGCGCTGGGGGTGCCGGGGCGAGCGATTTTGATGCGAACGCACTGCAGGCCCACCGAGTCAGCGACACTCGCCTCGTCGTCCTCACAGCGCCTCGGTTTCCCGCGGGGAATCAATGGCAAGGCTGCCGCCGGTCAGCCTTCCATTGATTCCTCACGGGCGGCGCGGCGACGCCCCCCTCCCGCCATGCGTACACACGCCGCCCGGCTATAAAAGAAACGCCTCTCCCTTGCCTTTGGCCACACCCGCCCACAGCCCGCCGCCGAGCTCTGCCTCTCTCCCCGCGCGCAGCCGTCGAGCTCTACCTCTCTCCCCGTGCCCAGCCGCGACGATGGCTGAGCGATTCCCCGACAATGGGGCGGCGGCCAACGGCTTCGGCCGCCGCTCGCTTCACGAGTGGGAGGCGTACTTGCTCTTCGAGGCCAACATCCCAGCGCCTCCCGACATGCGCGCCGGGCCGGGGGGTTGGAGGATCAGCGCCGACAGCGTCCCCATTCCCCAGGTGCCCGACGTCCACGTGCGCCCCGAATACTTCGCCGACGAGGTCGACCGCATGCGGGAATCGCTGACGGACGAGCAACGGGCCCTCTCGCAGTACGCCGCCGGCAACCACGAGGCGTGGGCGGCGTACTTCCAGCACCGGCAGGCGCAGTGGATCGCCTCCACTAACGGGGCGCCGGTGGTGAGGGGCGCGCCTGTGGTGGGGCGCCCACGGCCGCTCGCTTCACGCCGTCCTCCGGCACCCCGAGGGCAGCAATGACCCGCCCTTGACGTACCCTCCCGCCCCGGCCCGGAGCGGCGGCCAGTGGATGCCGAGGAGGACGGCGTCTTCTTCTTCCTCCTCCTCCCGTTCCTCCTCCTCGGGGTCGCCGACGCTGCTCAACATCAAGGCCGAGCCCGCCGAGACGCCGCTCGGCCGCCGAACGCGCAGCGCCGGCATCGTCATCAACGATGGCGGGCACGCCTCCTCCTCGGCTCCTCCCTGCTTCGTCAGGCCGAAGACGGAGCCCGGGCTCGCCGCGGTGAAGACGGAGCCAGGGCTCCCGCCGCGGTGAAGGCCTTTTCTATATGCTCAAAAGTAACTTGGTGGAAAAATATAGTTTCTCTGTTATATTTCTCTATATTCTCAAAAGTAAGCATGGCTCTCCTAGACATGAATTTTGTAGTGTCTGCTCTTGATTTTTGTGTTCATAAGCCTAAGTAATTTTTGTGTAGATATTAATTACACTCCGTTCCTGAAAAGAGAGCGTGATATTTGTTTTGCTACCAACCTAAGACCAAGGGCTAAGCATGCATCATTGCACTTTTATTACCCTTGATTAGTTACTACACTACCTATATTGTGTTAGAGCATCTCCAACAGACGCGCGGTTGTGCGGCCTGCTAAATTTTTTTGCAGCACGGAAATAGCGTTTTAATTAGCGCGCTGGACTGGTGTTTTGCTTTACCAGAAGCGCAAAAACACGGTGCCCAATCCGGTGGCCCCACCTGCAGCAGCCCAGATTTTGTAGCGCGTGAGCGGGCGCCCCAAATAAGCAGTGCGCGATGCCATTTTCCCCAGTGCGCTGAACCTACCTTTCTGCGCGCGTGATTTTAGTGCGTCTGCTGGAGTGCCAATTTCGATCGCGCGCGCAATATAGTCGTTTTTTTAAGCGTGTGGCTAATCTTGCACGTTTGCTGGAGATGCTCTTATATTCTATCCTCATGGCCATATAATATGAACTACTGTTGATACATAAGTACACAGTGCACTTTGGTTTGCTATGGTGATGCATTGGGTTGCTCTTCATTTTGCAGTACGAACATGATTAGCTTCAACATCTCAGATCATGAAAGAGGCGTGACTAACCTCTTACATGTGATTTTTTTTCCATTACAAAACTCCCATCTCACAATAGTGATGGATATATGTTTTCCCAAAAGTCAATATCTGTGCTTTTCATAATGCAAAATGACATGGCATGACAAGATTCATTGTTTGGTAGAATAGTTATTATTGCATTAGAGTGCTACCTATGAATAAGATGAACTATGTTGGATAAGCTTACTCATGTGATACTTGTGTGCTTGTATACGTCTATTTACTTCTAATATAAATGGAAATCACAAAGCTTTAAGTACAAGTACCTATTTATATTGTGATTTACAAGTAGGATGCAACAAGCTAATTGTCAATAGCGACTGCATGGAGGTGGTTGAGATCATGCAGGGTGGAGGAAACTCTATTAGCCAAGCGCGATGATTTATGAAGAGCGCAACTTTTCTTACCAGAGGTTTTATTCAATTTAATCTTTGTGTTTAGTCCTAAATATCAATAGAGTGGCTCATACTTCATAATGTTTCCCATGAATAAAGTTTTCATAATGTTTTCCCATCAAAAGGAATGGGCGTTAGAAAAAGATACCAACATTTAGAAGGTGCACGCTGATTGCACACCGAACACAATGGGATATATAGTGGATTTCAGTTGCAAAACCATATCATGTGGGGGAGGTGACATGCCGGAGGGTAGCATAACATTATTAGTTTCTCTATGTATCCGCTTGTTCTCCCGTAGCAACGCACGGGCAGTCAACTAGTAACGCACTAATTGCACAACTACCACCTGATCGCTGGACCAACCGGAGAGAAATTCGAACCAAGCTGCTGCAACATGACAACCGGGGTGCAAACAAACATGGCATCCAGGAATTTCGACCAGTAGAGATGCTGATTTTATTTTTATTTTTGTGGGAAGTAGAGATGCTGAATTTGCCTCTCGCTAATCGATCCATTTCATTACGTACGTCCGCAGGTCAGATGCGCCAGCACCCACCAGGCTACCACCTCGGGCGGGCTATATATGCATCCCTTCACCAGCAGGCAGGGTACGTACCCAGACCAAATCTGTTCACGGCACTTGGGCGGCGGACTCCATCTTGCTAGATTCCTGGACAATACATTGCCATGCCTCCCACCATGTCATCTTCGCTCTGCACAGTCGCCGCCCTGTCCGGCCGTCGGGCCAGCCAGCAGGGAGGCAACAAGCAGCGGGCAGTGGCGCAGCCTCTCGCGGCTGGTGCCGTCACGGAGGCGCCGCCGCTAGTCAGTGCTCCGCGGCGCCATGGTGGTGCCGACGAGCTCGTGGCGTGGAAGAGTGTCCGGCAGGAGAGGTGGGATGGCGCGCTGGAAGTGGAGGGAAACCTCCCTCTCTGGCTGGTGGGTTAATTAATGGATTACTTGCACAAATCTATCTGTACATGCCTTCGTTTTGTTTTGTTTTCCTTCTTGGAGATTCTTCATACCTGAACTACTGACACACTAACCTCAAACATCCGTTTATACTATCTGCCGGTAGTCCACGTGAAGGTTAGCCGTGCGTTTTCTCTTGGAGAATGTGAATCTTTTCCGTTACTTCGATTCAAACCTTGACCATATATGCATGTAACTGACAATTGTTTGATAAAATCATGCATATGCGTGTACGTACTTTTAGACGATGCCACACTGCGTAACACATCTTTCCATTAATATAACTACTTTTATCAAACAAAAAAAACTACTTTCATCAAGGTGTCGATCGGCAACACCAAGTATCCATACTTGCAAAAGGTGAATTGAGACAAAATATATGATACTCCTATAAGTAGCATTCTCATCAGTAGTATCAACTAACAGTCTAACGATTCACAAAAAAGAAAAACTAACAGTCTACCGAGGACGGGTAGCCAACTTTTATATTTCGTTGTAAGGTCGGTTGGTGAAGCGCATCCAATTTAGTCGACATCGATGGCGAAGGAGGAAGGAGGCAAGACAAAACTATTATGATACAAAGTTTTGTTGCTTCTCGCAACTTTGTTTTGGATGAAACTTGTTCCACCCAAATTCCAGATAAAGATGGAAGACCAATACAATATAAATATGAGCGCCAAGTTTTGAACCCTCACTAGTAGAAAAAGGGTCAAACGTGCAGCACATTAGTGCCGGTTTGTATTAGAGCCGGCACTAATGTATACATTAGTGCCGGTTCCAACGGCTAGCCGGGCCGCTCTCATTAGTACCGGTTCGTGGCTAACCTTTAGCACCGGTTCGTACCACGAACCGGTACTAATGAGGGTGGTGGCAGGATGTTGTCAGTCTGGGCCCCCTCCAGCACCTTTATACCGGTTCGTGCCACGAACCGGTACTATAGGTCGACGTACATAAACCCTTCGTCCACCCGAGCCACTCTGTTCTTCCCCTTTCCCCTCACTTCTCCTCTGTTCTTCCCCTTTCCCCTCGAGCTCCTCACAAATTTTGCCCAAAATTTGTCAAGATTTGATGGCCCCCATCCATTCAAATGATCACAAAGGTTAGCAACTTTGTCCTTTCAACTCTCATTGCTAGATTAGCTCTTCCCATGCTTTGTATAGTTACTAATTTGTGAGTTTAGTAATTTGGGAGGAAATATATATATATATATATGTGCTAGTATTTGATTTATATGCAATTTGAGGTCAAAAATAAAACTTAGTTTGCATATGTAGGTGTGGTTTACTTAGTGCCTTCTAAATCTCCGTCGTAACCACCGTCGATCGCCCGCACCGTCCCGTCACCGGCACCACCTTGTGGTGAGCCTCTTGTTCATGAAATTTTATATAAAAAATTGATGTTTGTGTGATTTGGATATATAGTTAATCATGTAATAATTATCTTACCCGACGTTGTTTGTTATACATAGTGCCATGGTTTTGATATCCGTCCCGTCGCCCTCGTCCTTGTTATGATTCGGATGTGGTATATTCTCTTTTAAAACTATTAGTTGCATTTCATGTTTATGACAAATTATGCCCATCAAGTTGACATAGATATTTTTATCTAGGAGGTATGTGAACCGGAAATTCCAACCGACCCTATTGTCGAGAGGTTAAATTTAGTTGAAAGAGAAAGCGAGTACTTGAAAGAAAAATTGAAAAGAATTGAGGGGAGAAGATGGAATTGGAGTTGCATGTTGCTGATGTAAATCGATGATCACAAGATCAAGATGGAGAAAATGCGCTTGAAGAATAGAAAGATTAGAAAATATGCCATCGATAGTGAGGCTTGGTATCATTATGCTGTTGGATCAATTGTTACCTTAGTTGCGATCTTGATCGCATTTGTTGTTGCATTTAAATGCTTTAGCTAGAGAGTTATTTGTTTGTTGCATTTAAGTGTTGTATGAACTTTATGTATGAACTTGTATTAATTTGGTCTATTCGGTGTTGTGTAATGAAGATGAGCCGGCAATGGATGTACGATGACCGATGCTCTCCCCAGTTCGTTGAGGGTGTGCAAACAAGCGGGCGGATGGTTTTATCCCTTGTCCATGTGCTGGCTGTAAGAATGGTCACAATTACTCTACGTCAAGAACCATTCACGTCCACCTGTTTGAGTCTGGTTTCATGCCCCACTATAATGTTTGGACCAAGCACGGAGAAAGAGGGGTTATGATGGAAGACAATGAAGAAGAAGAGGACGACGACATCTATCCTGGCCATGGGTTCCCTGAATACGATGATACAACAATGGGGGAAGAAGCTGAGCCGGTAATACGGAAAGAAGCTGAGCTGGCAATGCGGGAAGAAGCTGAAGAAGAGGCATCAGATGAGCCTGTTGATGATCTAGGTCGGGCCATTGCCGATGCAAAGAGAAACTGCGCAAGTGATTTGGAGAAGAAGAAGTTGCAGCGCATGTTAGAGGATCACAAAAAATTGTTGTACCCGAATTGCGTAGGTGACAAGAAAAAGCTGGGCACCACACTGGAATTGTTGCAATGGAAGGCAGAGAATGGTGTATCTGACAAGGGATTTGGAAAGTTGCTGGTAATGATAAAGGATATGCTTCCAAAGGACAACGAATTGCCCGAGAGTACGTACGAAGCAAAGAAGGCTGTCTGCCCTCTAGGGTTAGAGGTGCAGAAGATACATGCATGCCCTAATGATTGCATCCTCTACCGCGGTGAGTACGAGGATTTGAACGCTTGCCCGGTATGTGGTGCATTGCGCTATAAGATCAGCCGCGATGAGCCTGGTGATGTCGAGGGCGAGCGCCCCAGGAAGAAGATTCCTGCCAAGGTGATGTGGTATTCTCCTATAATACCACGGTTGAAACATTTGTTCCAAAACAAAGAGTATGCCAAGGCGATGCAATGGCATAGAGAAGACCGTAAGAAAGACGGAAAGTTGAGAGTACCCGCTGACGGGTCGCAGTGGAGAAAAATCGAAAGAAAGTACGGGAAGGAGTTTGCAGATGACGCAAGGAGCGTATGGTTTGGTCTAAGCACAGATGGCATTAATCCTTTTGGGGAGAGAGCAGCAACCATAGCACCTGGCCTGTGACTCTATGTTTGTATAACCTTCCTCCTTGGTTGTGCATGAAGCGGAAGTTCATTATGATGCCAGTGCTCATCCAAGGCCCTAAGCAACCCGGCAACGACATTGATGTGTACCTAAGGCCATTAGTTGAAGAACTCTTACAACTGTGGAATGGAACAGGTGTACGTGCGTGGGATGAGCACATGGGGGAAGAATTTGACCTCAAGGCGTTGCTGTTCGTGACCATCAATGATTGGCCTGCTCTCAGTAACCTTTCAGGACAGACAAACAAGGGATACCGCGGATGCACGCACTGTTTGGATGATACCGACAGTATATATTTGAATAGTTGTAAGAAGAATGTGTACCTGGGACATCGTCGATTTCTTCCGAGCAGGCATCCCGTAAGAAAGAAAGGCAAGCATTTCAAAGGTGAGGCGGATCACCGGACGAAGCCTCGCCACCGTACTGGTGCTGATGTACATAATTTGGTCAAGGATTTGAAGGTGATATTTGGAAAGGGTCCTGGCGGACAACCTATTCCGAAGGACGCGGACGGACGCGCACCCATGTGGAAGAAGAAATCTATATTTTGGGACCTGCCATATTGGAAAGACCTAGAGGTCCGCTCCGCAATCGACGTGATGCACGTGACGAAGAATCTTTGCGTGACCCTGCTTGGCTTCTTGGGCGTGTATGGGAAGATAAAAGATACACCTAAGGCACGGGAGGACCAGCAACGTATGCATGGAGAAGACGGCATACATCAGGGTCATGCAAGCTACACTCTTACCAAAGAAGAGAAGGAAATCTTCTTTGAATGCCTGCTCAGTATTAAGGTACCGTCTGGCTTCTCGTCGAATATAAAGGGAATAATAAACATGGCAGAGAAAAAGTTCCAGAACCTAAAGTCTCATGACTGCCACGTGATTATGACGCAACTGCTTCCGGTTGCATTGAGGGGGCTTCTACCGAAAAACGTTCGATTAGCCATTGTGAAGCTATGTGCATTTCTCAATGCAATCTCTCAAAAGGTAATCGATCTAGAAATCATACCAAGGTTACAGAATGATTTGGTGCAATGTCTTGTCAGTTTCGAGTTGGTGTTCCCACCATCCTTCTTCAACATCATGACGCACGTCCTAGTTCACCTATGCGAAGAGATTAACGTTTTGGGTCCTGTATTTCTACACAATATGTTCCCCTTTGAGAGGTTCATGGGAGTCTTAAAGAAATATGTTCATAACCGTGCTAGGCCAGAAGGAAGCATCTCCAAGGGCCATCAAAATGAGGAGGTCATTGAGTTTTGTATTGACTTTATTCCTGACTTTAAGCCGATTGGTGTTCCTGAATCGCGGCATAAGGGCAGACTGGATGGAAAAGGCACGCTAGGAGGGGAACAAATAATATGTATGGACGGACATTCTCTCACTGAAGCACACTACATAGTTCTACAGAATTCCACCTTGGTGGCTCCGTATATGGATGAACACAAGAATTTGCTATGCTCCAAACACCCGGAGCGGTCTGATGAGTGGATTACACGTGAACAAACCAGGAGTTTCGCCAACTGGTTGCAGACACGTACCATGCATGACACCTCTATTGAAGATGACCTGTACTTGCTGTCCCAGTTACCATCTTCGAATATAATGACTTTCAAAGGGTACGAGATAAATGGTAATACATTTTACACGATCGCCCAAGATAAGAAGAGGACCAACCAAAACAGTGGTGTTCGCTTTGATGCAGAAACCAAGACGGGAAAGGAAACATATTATGGTTATATACAGGACATATGGGAACTTGACTATCGACGTGGTTTAAAGGTCCCTTTGTTTCGGTGCAAATGGGTTAATATGACACAAGGCGGGGTAACGGAAGACCCGCAGTACGGAATGACAACAGTGGATCTCAACAATCTTGCATATGCAGACGAACCATTCGTCCTAGCCAATGATGTGGCACATGTTTTCTATGTGAAGGACATGTCTACCAAGCCAAGAAAAAGAAAAGATAAGGAAGCGAATGCATCGTACGATGAGCCAAAGCGGCACATAGTTCTTTCTGGGAAGAGAAACATCGTGGGAGTGGATGACAAGACAGACAAGTCAGAAGATTATGAAAAGTTTGATGAAATTGCTCCATTCACAGTGAATATTGACCCGAGAATCCCGTTAAATGATGAAGATTTTCCATGGTTACGGCGCAAAGGGACACACGCGAAGAAAAAGTTTCACACCCAAAGATCTGGGATGTGATCGGCTTCACTATCATCACTTTCTTCGTGTTTCACACCCGGAGGGAATGTCTGTAATAGTTAGGGTAGTTATGTGTTTTGGCATTTGAAACGCGAAGAAATTTTATGTGCAAACAAATTCTTTTCATGCATTTACTGATTTTTTCCAATTAAATGACCTGAAATTGAAAATCAATTCAAATGAACTCAGAAAAGGTTGAAAGTTGGCATGGTATCATAATTTCATACAAATAGCATGTGCAAGAAAGTAGAGAGGGTTACGGCAAAATTGGATGCACTTCGTGTACAAAATGGACAATCTCTTTCAAGTATCGGGGTTTCATTTAAAACCGAATCTGTTACAAAGGCATTTCATTTTTAAATAACCTAAGCATTACTAAATTGAATATAATGATAAAACACACTAATATTAAACATAAGAAAAAGGATCACTGAAAAACTTTTTCAAAGTTAAGTTATTCACAAACTAGTGATTCACACAAATTTCAAATAATTCAAAATTTAAACTATTCAAATTTGAAATCTACCGGCACTAACAGAAAGTTTGTAATTTTTTGTACCTAAAGCAAAAATATTCACAAAGAAACTCTAAATACAGCAAAAAAACTCAAAAATAAATAAAACAAAAATAAATAAATCAAAAAAAATAAGAAAATAAAAAAGCCCGCCTACTGCGCCATAGCGGTCTGCATACGACTAGAAACCCAACCTGTAGTTGGGCCAGGATGCAGGCCCGCAAGCCCAGTAGGCCCACAGGCAGAGGAGGAGAGGTAGGCCCGGAAGGCCTGCTATCGAGAGGAGTTCAATGCAGTGCCCCGCGCCGGGGCTTATAAACTAGTCCTGGCGCTCCTAAACTAGCGAGGTGGGACTAAACTTCTGCACCCCTCGCCTGGCAGCGCACACCCTTTAGTACCGGGTCGTGGCTCCAACCCCTAAAGGGGGGGGCCTTTAGTACCGGTTTGTGCCACCACCCGGTAGTAAAGGGGGTCGCTTCCCGCCGCTTGGCCTGGCCAAAACAGACCTTTAGTACCGGTTGGTGGCTCCAACCGGTACTAAAGGTGCCTTCTATATAAGAAAACACTTCAAAATTTCGCTGGTTTCTCATCTCTCCTCTGCTTCTTCTCCCTCTGCACCGTCGCCGCCGCCCGCCGTCTCCATATCCTCGACGCCGCTTTGCCCATCGCCCGCCCGCCGCCGCTTCGCCCGTCCCGTCGTCGCCGCCCGTCGTCCCGTCCCGTCGTCCCTGTCGCCCGTCCGCCGGCGTCACTGCCCCGTCCCGTGCGTGCCGCCGCCGCCCCCAGACGTCCCGTCCCGTCGTCACACCGCGCCGTCGCCGTCCCGTCGCTCTGCGCCCGTCGCCTCTCGCCTCGCCTTGCCGTGAGCGCGCACACACACACATACATTTTTAGTTATAGATTTTTCTGTTTTAGAAATTGTTAGACATTTTTCTGTTTTTTAGAAATAGTTAGAAATGTTAGAATTGTTAGAATTGTTAGAAATGTTAGAAATTATTAGAATTTTTTCTGTTTTTAATTATAGAAATAGTTATAAAAAAGTTAGAATTGTTAGAAATTTTTCTGTTTTTAGTAATAGAAATAGTTATAAAAATGTTAGTTATATATATAGAAATGTTATAATTTTTTCTTTTTTTAGTTATAGAAATATTAGAAATGTTAGTTATATATAGCATTGTTAGAAATGTTATAGAAATGTTAGTTATATAGAAATGTTAGAAAATTTTAGTTATCAAAATCCAATCATTAAAAAAATGTTACTTTTTGCGGGCATATAGCTAGTATTTGTTCTCGACGATGCCCGGCCCGCATCCTCGTCGTCGACCCGTCTGGCGACGACGTCCAGCCGACCCATGTCCGGACTGGCTCACTGGCTGGCACCTGGAAGGTGCTGCTTGGAGGGCGCGCCGCTTGACGACGAACCCGCCGCGGGTCCCGTCGTCGACCACGATCTCGTTTGGTGGCGTTCGCGTGGGCGAGTTTGGTGCAGAGGGACCCGGCCCTCACTGGAGGTGGTGCGTCGCCGTGTCGGGGAGGAGGACGAGCACGTCCATCGCTACATGGTTGCGTTAGAGGCGGCAGTTCTCCAATACGTGGCGATATCTTGGGATCTCACTTCAGCTATGATCCCGTGAGGTTCCTTCTCTTTGGGTGTCCACCGCCTGCGCGGAGGAACCGCGAGTGTCCTAGATTCTTCAGTAGTATTCGATCTTTATTAGCTAATAGCCGGTGATGTACTATTCAATATTATATATTATTCGAGACGATGTATTCTAGATTATATCTATTATTCTGGACGATGTATTGAGATTATATCTATTATTCGAGATTTGAATACTTAATTGTTTTATATTTCTTTTGGATTAGTTAAACAAAAGCTATGGCGCATAATAATACCGAGAGAGAGGAGAACAGACCATGTTCGATATGATACACGGGCAGATGATAATCGAATGAAGAAGATTATGACGGCTCCGAATTTCTAAGCAACACCGGAGAGGGTTATATGATATTCGATCGCGACGAAGTCATCAACTATGATTATGACGATGACGAAGAACTGTAAGTGCATCTAGTGCCCCTTAGTGATTTTGGTGTATTGAAGACTTATAGGTTAAGTAACTGATGCGTTTGTGAGTGTACACAGGTCTATAAGTCTATGAGGAGTTTGATATTTAGAGAGAAAGTCGACCCCTAAAAATGAAGTTCTTCAACTGAAGACTTTGATATTCTGAAGACTTTCTGAAGACTTTGAAAGTGAAGAATTTGGTGTGACCTTGAAGACTTGATATTCATTCGAGGAATATGAAGCGTGAAGACTTTTGTTTTCGTAGTTTCATTTTCTCTTTATTGAGTCATAGAAAACACCGTCATTGTTAAAGGGGTCGAGGAAATACTGAAGGAAAAATTTCCATGTGATGCTCAACTCAAAATCCTACACCTACCAATCCCTTGAGTGAAGCCATTGGAAATCTCATACTGATTCATCAAATTCTTGATGGCGAGACGCAGTTCTTCAGTCACTTGATGACTTTGCTCGATCGAGGAGTTAGGAATTCGCCGGTCTGAATTGCCTACGATGAGGAACATGACAGCCCCGAGGAATTTGAGAGTCAAATTTCCGACCATTCTTGTCTTCTTGCTACCGGCTGTCCCAAAATATCTTATCCACCTAACGGTCATATCATTGAAGGGCATTTATGTCTTATCATGTCGGGCTGCTCTCTAGGCTATAAATAGCCGCCCCCTACAACCACTAGTTGGTTGGCTGCTCCGAGAGAACTTGACACTTGTCATTTGAGAGCAACCCATCCTCCGAGGACTTTGAGCGAAAATCATCAAGTGAGGAAAATCCCAAAACCAAACCCCCACAAACCCAAAGTGATTGAGCATCACTGAAGAAATTGATCCTGCATGGATCCGACGCTTGTTACCTTTGAAGACTGTGCTTCTTCCAGACGGTTAGGCGTCAAGGTCTAGAGCATCCAAGAGGAATTGTGGATCGCCGAGTGACCAAGTCTGTGAAGGTTTGGAAGTCACCTGAAGACTTACCACGAGTGATTGGACGAGGCCTGCGTGGTCTTAGTTCAAGGAGAATACGGTGAGGACTGGGTGTCCTGAGTTGCGGCTCAGAGACTGGGTGTCCGGGACTGTGTGTCCTCGAGTTTAAATACTCGGCCGCTCCAACCAGACGTATAACCGAGACAGCAGTTGGAACTGGTTTACCAAATCATTGTCTTCACCAACTGACCTGGTTCTATTTCCTCAACTCATTCATTTCCTCAATATCGTGTTGAATGTTGTTCATATCGTGCTTGAAGACTTTGGTCAAGACTTTCACAAATTCCTCAGTTCAATTTCTTCAGTCTGTTTGTCTTCATCTTGTTATCCTGTGTTTACACTTTCCGTACTCTGTCTTAGTCTTCATTTCATCATGCTGACTATGTGTGTATCCTGTTATGTTTACTTCTGAGTACATATTCCGCTGCAAGTAGTTCTTCGCTAAGGAATTTCCTCATCGGCAAATTCCTCGGTGAAGAATTCATAAAAATCGCCTATTCACCCCCCCTCTAGTCGATATAACGCACTTTCAATTGGTATCAGAGCGAGGTACTCCCTTGTTCTGTGTGATTTTGGTTTAACCACCTGGAGTTTAGTTATGTCGACCGCAGGTATGATCAAGGTCTCGGCTGGGTGTCCTACCTTTGATGGAACGGACTACCCCTACTGGAAGAACAAGATGCGAATGCATCTTGAGGCAATTGACAATGATTTCTGGTATGTTGTGGAAAATGGTGTCCCCTCTGTCACTGAAACACTGACCGCTACCGATGTGAAGAGATTCAAACAACTCGATTCTCAAGCGAAGAATATCATCTGTGGCCATCGAGCAAAGGACAGTATGGAAGAGTGAGTGCTTTGGAAAGCTGCTAAGCTTATGCGGGATAGGCTGTCCAAAGTAAATGAAGGAGTCTCAACTCAGCGTGACTCTCGAGTCGATGTTCTTCGAATCTCTTCAACCGCTTCAAAAGACTCGACAACAAAATGTCCAACAAACCTTTGATCGCCTCATCGACATCTCAAATGAGCTTCAAGCCCTCGGTGCCACCGACATCACCGATCATGAAGTTGTGAAGAAACCGCTAAGATCGCTTGATTCCTCATTTGATACTCGGGACTGATGATACAAGAACGTCTTGACTACAAGTCGCTTGATCCTGCCGATATCCTCGAAGGCTTAACACTCACGAGTTCCGACTTGCTGAAAAAGAGATCTCTATGGCTCAAACTATGGCAAACCACGTGCCCTGAAGGCCAAGGTTGTGTCTGACTCTGAATGTGAGGACTCTGGCAGTAGCCTTGGTGATCCTAAAGAACTGAGCCAGGACCTAGCTCTGCTTGTGAAGAAATTCCAGAAGTTCACAAGACGTGGTCGCTTTGGAAAACCCTCAAGAGGAAATGATTCTTCATCCAGTGACTACAAGAGAAGACTTTGCCACGAATGCAAGAAGCCTTGTCACTATATTCAAGATTGTCCTCAGTGGGAAAAGGAAATGAAGAAGAAGAAATACAAGGATTACAGTTCTGATGATATGAAGAAGAAGAAGAAATCGTCAAAATCTTCGTCATCAAAACCCTCCAAGTCTTCATCTCACAAGAAGGGCAGCTCCAAGAAAGCGGGCATTCATTGGCAAGGAAATGGACTCTGAAGCTGAATCTGAGGAAAATGATGAAGAGGAGGAGTCTCAAGAATCTGAGTCAGTGTGGCGAGTCGGCGTTACTCTTGCTTTCGTCAACAAGTCCATCTTCAACATCAAGAAACCGACTCCACCGACAAGCCCGATGAAGATAATGATGGCTACGCCCCACCTATTGCTTCATGGCAAAAGGAGCTAAGGTACTCAAGTACAACTCCTCTGATTCTAGTGAAAATGAATCTGATGAGGATCTTAAGCCTAGCTACTCTAAACTTGCTAAAATTGCTGTGAAACAACAACGGGCTCTTGAAAAGGTTCAAAACATGCTAGATAAAAGTGATGATATGTTGGGTGAAGAAATGGATCGCACTAAAGCCTTGACTAAAAATCTTCAGAGACTTCAATCTAGGTATGATAATCTTCAAGGTCATCATAACTCTCTCTTGTCTGATCATGAGAAACTTTCATATGAATTTCTTCAAGAGAAGCAAGATCATGAGAAGCTTTCTCTTGAAGCTCTTCAAGGAAAGGAAGATCTTGAAAAGCTAAGAGTGTGTTATGAAGATCTTCAGAAGGAGCACGATTCATTACTAGCTCAACAAATCAGCGCTTCTCAGGAAGAATTTGTTCCTCCATGCTTAAAGCGCATTGAACGTGAATCTGCCAATTCTTCACCTGAATGTTCAAATGCTTCAAATGTTACAAATTCTTCATCTGCCTCTACTATTACTAATTCCTCATCTGAGGACATTGCTAGTATCACTGACAATGCAGGGTTGAAGGAATTGTACATGACAGCATGTACAAAAGCCTCAAAGGGCATCGACACTTTGTGATGTGCTCAAAAGCAGATCCTCAACGAAACCCTAGGAAAGAGGGTATTGCCTTTGAGAGGAAACTCAATGCCGATGGAACATATTGGAAGCCCGAGCAAGTACCCCAAAACCTCATGGGTTGCTGCAAAGGGACCTCTAGTTGATCCATCTAACTTATCCGGCTTTACATGTGAATCTCCTCATTCTTCCGATGAGTCATTTGACTCAACTATAAACTGTTCAAAATCAGAATGGTGAAGTATTTGCTAGATATGTTGGCACTAATGCAGAACGGTTCCCTATGAAGAAAATCTGGGTTCCCAAAAGCTGTGTTGAAAGTCTTCAGGTGAATGTCCTCATGACACCACCTTTGAAGAACAGGAACCCCAGATCAAATTCTTCATATGGACCAAACTCATCATATGGATCCAAGTCCTCATATGGACCAAATTCTTCACGAGGATCAAATTCCTCAACTGGATCAAAGTCCTCATATGATTATCATCGTGCTAACAAATCTGTCTCGTAGGGTAGAGCTAAGGGCTATGAATATGTGCATTATTCTTCAAACCATTATGTTCATAAGTCCTCGAAGAATTACTCTGCTTATTCATATGCTTACCCTAACCCTCCTATGCTAAGCGAAATGGTTTGGCATCTTTGCCACCTTTCTCACATGGTGCTCGCAGGATGATGAACTCTTTGCCACCCCTCCGATGTGGGTGGTGAAGAAAAGAACTAATATCTTCTGCAGGGTCAGGTCTCCGGCGTGCTCAAACGTCTGAAGAATTTCTTTGGGACCGACAAAAATGCTCGAAAGGACGAGCGAATCATGATGAAATGAACTTTCATTTCACACGTCCTCATCTTGCTATATCTGTTTATTGCTTGATGAAATTCATCGATGAACTTGATATCATATTCTTCATCGATGAAGCATATGAGATTGTAAGTTACACTAATTCATCTGCAGGATGATCAACCCAAAACCACCGAATGGGTCCTCGATAGTGGATGTACAAATCACATGATTGGTGACAAGAATCTATTGATGGATGCTCCTTATCACCGTCACCTCTGAAGCATATCATCTTTTTGACAAAGGCAAAAGTCGGTATTGGGTCTTGGTAAGGTTGCTATCTCTAAGGATAAGCACATGGACAAAGTCATGCTTGTTGAGTCCTTAGGATACAATCTCATGTCGATCTCAATGCTTTGTGATCTTGATATGGTTGTTGTCTTTGGCAAATATCGCTGTGTTGTGATTATGGAAGCTGACAATTCCAAAGTCTTCGAAGGCTTTAGGAGAGGAGATCTGTATATTGTTGATTTCTCTACATGACCACAACCAGCCGTGTGTCTACTTGCAAAAGCTTCAGAAGGCTGGCTATGGCATCGACGACTTGGTCATGCAGGCATGAGGAATTTGAACACGCCAGAAGAAGAAGCATGTCATTGGCATTGAGAATGTCAAATTCCTCAAGGATCACTTATGCGGAGCATGTGAAGCCGGAAAAATGACCAAGGCCAAGCATCCAGCGAAGACTATCATGACCACTACCCGTCCATTCGAATTGCTTCACATGGACCTCTTCGGACCTAACCATTATTCAGCAGTCACTAATGATGCATCTCTATATGGTTTTGTCATTGTTGATGATTATTCTCGATATACATGGGTACACATTGTTACTTACAAACATGAAGTGCAGGAAGTCTTCAAACAATTTTCCTCGAGGGCTTCAACCAACTTTGGTGTGAAGATCAAGCATATCAGAAGTGACAATGGAACTGAGTTCAAGAATTCTGGTCTTGATGCCTATCTTGATGAACTTGGTATTACTCATGAATTATCTGCTCCCTATACTCCTCAGCAGAATGGCGTCGTGGAGCGCAAGAACAGAACTCTTGTTGAGATGGCTCGCACTATGCTTGATGAATACAAAACGCCTCAGCGTTTTTGGATTGATGCAATTGATACTGCCTGCCACATCATCAACAGAGTATATCTTCACAAATTCTTCAAGAAGACTGCCTATGAACTCCTCACTGACAAGAAACCCAATGTGAGTTATTTCAAAGTCTTCGGTGCTAAATGTTGGATTAGAGATCCTCACCACAACTCTAAATTTGCACCGAAAGCACATGAAGGTTTTATGCTTGGTTACGGAAGGACTCGCACACCTCTGAGTCTTCAACATTGTTCTTCACAAGATTGTTGACCTTTGTAGATGTGCGGTTCGATGAAACTAATGGCTCGCAAAGAGAGCACCTACCTTCTGTGATAGATGAACCCGCTTTTGAGGATGCTATCAAGCTTAAGGCAACCGAGGATGTCATTCCTCTTGAAGAATCTCTTTGAAGAATTCATTCCTGTTCGTGAAGAACGTCGAGTGATGCACTGAAGAACATGATGAGGAAAATGGTTTGAAGAAAATGCTGATCAAAATCCTCAGCGACAACCAACTCATCCACGCGTTGCAAAAGAAGTGCAAGTGGAGAAGATCATCGATGACATCAGCGCACCAGGTCCTCTCACCCGCTCAAAAGCCTCACACTTATCTAACTTTTGTGGGCACTATGCTTTTGTCTCTATCTCAGAGCACACTAAGGTAGATGAAGCATTTCTAGAGCCGGAGTGGATTCAGGCTATGCAAGAAGAATTACATCAGTTCAAGTTGAACAATGTCTGGGAATTGGTCAATCGCCCAGATCCTCGCAAGCATAATATCATTGGCACAAAGTGGATCTACCGCAACAAGCAAGATGAAAATGGCCTTGTGGTGAGGAATAAGGCACGACTAGTAGCTCAAGGCTACACACAGGTTGAAGGAATTGATTTCGATGAAACTTTTGCACCTGTTGCTAGACTTGAGGCTATTCGCATTTTACTTGCCTATGCTAACCATCATGATATCATCTTATATCAAATGGATGTGAAAAGTGCATTCCTCAATGGTAAGCTTGAGGAAGAAGTATATGTTGCTCAACCCCCAGGTTTTGAAGATCCCAAGAATCCTGACAAAGTCTTCAGACTCAATAAGGCCCTCTATGGCCTCAAGAAAGCCCCTCGGCGTGGTATGACACATTGAAGGAATTCTTCGTGAAGAATGGCTTCACACCCGTTCACTCGACCCTACTCTATTTACTAAATCATATGATGGTGAACTGTTTGTGTGCCAAATATATGTTGATGATATTATCTTTGGCTGTACTAACCAACGATATAGTGATGAATTTGCCTATATGATGAGTGAAGAATATCAAATGTCTATGATGGGAGAGTTGAAATTCTTCCTAGGTCTTCAAATTAAATCCAAGCAGAATGGCATATTCATATCTCGGAGAAATACCTCAAAGATGTCTTGAGGAAATTGGCATGCAAGATTGCAAGGCGTCAAAATTCCTATGCCCACAAATGGCCATCTATGCAATCGATGAAAATGGTATTGACTTGATCACAAGGTATACCGCTCCATGATTGGTTCTTTATTGTACTTATGTGCATCTAGGCCAGATATAATGCTTAGTGTTTGCATGTGTGCCTGATTTCAAGCTGCACCGAAGGAATCACACCATAAGGTGTGAAGCATATTCTTGATATCTAGCTCACACACCAACACTAGGATTATGGTACCCCAAGGGCTCTGCTTTTGATCTCATTGGATATTCGACTCTTACTATGCTGGTGATCGTGTGGACCGCAAGTCAACATCGGCACTTGTCATTTCCTCGGACGATCTTTGGTGCATTGGTCCTCGAAGAAAGCAGAATCGTATCACCGCTTCATCTCTGCTGAAGCTGAATACATTGCTGCTGGCTCATGCTGTGCTCAAGCTGCTTTGGATGAAGCAAACCCTCAAGGACTATGGCGTCAACGTGAAGAATGTGCCTCTCCTCTGCGACAATGAGAGTGCCATCAAGATTGCTCACAACCCAGTTCAGCACTCGAAGACTAAGCACATCCAGATTCGTCATCATTTTCTTCGTGATCATGTGTTGAAGGCGATATCTCCATCGAGCATGTGAAGGCGAAGAACAGCTAGCTGATATCTTCACTAAGCCCTTGGATGAGAAGAGATTTAGCAAGTTGCGGTGTGAGCTAAATATCTTAGAATCTTCGAATGTTCTTTGAAAAGGACACACATCCTAACCCTTATGCATAATTGATGACTTAGATGTGCAACACATGAAGAAACGTTTTCCTCAATCAATGAAGAATAACATTCTAAGTGTGAAGAAATTAATGAAGAATTTGATTCTCAGAACCCTACGACAATTGTACGCTGTGTCTGAAATCATCATTCTTATCTGATGAGCTACGCCACCACAAAAGCTGAAAATCTTCAATTTGAGTTTTTCCTCATTTTTGAAATTCCTTAGTTTTTCAAATTCTTCAACTTTGCAAAATCTTCAATGTTTCCGTCGTTTTTCTTCATTGGCTATATATATATAAGAGTTTATGTCCTCTACAGCATTCACTTATTGCTATTTCTTCAAGTTGCTATTTCTGCTAAGTGAATGTGATCGGACCCTTCCCCCTCTATGCTATACTCAATCCAATCTATTCACAAATTCTTCATGTGCGTTCTGATTGAAACTCGTTCAAAGTCTTCACTGTGTCCTTGACAGCTGAAGAAATTGCGAACGAAACTTTTAAAACAAATCTTATCCAGATTTTCGGTTTTACCGCTCAAACCGTTCCGCATCCCACGATGCATTAGTTTAATCACCCACGATCTTACACGATCTCATCTGCACAGTACATGGGTGACACATGTCGCGTGAAGAAGAAAGGGCAGGGCATGTTAGTCCCAAAATCTTGGCGAACAGTTTTCACAGTGGCTATAAATACCCCTCTCCCTTTCTTACTTCATTTACTCCGCTCGGTCGCTGTCTCTCGCTCGAGCTCTCCTCAAACCCTAGCGCCACCGCTACTCCATCGCCGCCGGTGAGGAAAAGCTTCACTGCCTCGACCTCATCGCCGTCGTACTCGCGCCGGCCGCGGAAATCTTCACTCCGCCACCGCCGTAGCTGTCTCCCTCTGCCAAGTTAGGGCGTGGGAGATCTAACGTGACGAACTTCACTACAGTTCATCCTGTTCGTCGTGTTCTTCAGTTCGGGTAATTAAAAGTCACTTTTATTACTCGCGATTGATTCTCAAATCTATCTGAAAATCTTCAAAGGTGTTTTTGTTCTTCAAATCTTCACATATGAACACCTCACACACTGTATGCTCTTGATTTATCTCTCTAAGCATTCATTTCTTCAAGATTCCTCAATTGTGCGGATTTTCAATCTGTACAACTCTGGAATCTGAGACAAAACGCTTAGTGAAATTCCTCAAGGCTCAACTGGTCAAATTCCTCAAAACTTGTTCCTTTGAAAAATCTTCGAGAACGATATGACCTCTCCAAATTCCTCGCACCTACACTCTGTTCACGGTACTCATGTCATTCTTTGAATCACTAGGTTCTCATCAACTTAACTCATTTGCAGCGTTCCTCGAAGAAAAACTGCATACTTCTTCAGAGTGCTCTATTGTTCAAATTCCTCATCCAAGAAAATGGCGAAGGCAAGAGACCGTAGAAGGGAGGAAAGAAACCGGAGGTCATGACGCCTTTGAGATTCCCGAGGAAATATACAAAGATTATCTGCACACCGATGAATCCAAGTTTGGCAAGGAGACCAAAAATCAGCGCAAAATGCGCATTCAAAGGATAGAACGAAGATGGGCACGAGAATGGAGGGAATATCGCTATGTTACTCCCAAGTACATGAGGAAATTCGCCTTAAACCCTCCATGCCCAAGAGCTCCTTGGCACTGCCAAGTCGCGATCCCACCAGCATCAAGAGTGGTGAAGACTTTCCTGAAGAATGGTCCAGGCGCCAAGCCAAATTGGCAAGACAGGCCAAGGAGGCAGTGAGGAAATTCAATGAGGATTCTGCTGCTGCTGCTGCTGCTGAGCCCTCGGTCAAACCGAGGAAATCAATGCCGAAGAAGCCTGCTCGCAAGCCAAGTGCTTCACCATCAGCGCCCTCACGGCAAATTCCTCAGACTGCTGCTGCTCATTCAAAATCCTCAGCAGCTCCCTCCAAGTCCTCAACTCCTGTGCATCTGGCTACATGTCAAAGGACTCAGGGTTTCTCAATTGCTTCGTGTCTCGGCAAGTTCCTCGGCTGCACCAATGTCCTCAACAGCCCCACTCTGCTGAAGACAAAAGCAACAATGGACGCGGTCCTCGGCCAAGTCCAAAGAAGAAACAGTTGCATTCAACGTACCCTCGATGATGAAGCCTCTGATGAAGAACTTGCGAAATCATCGAGACAGATGACCAAGGCCGCTAGAGTCAAAAGAACAAATGTGCCTCTGCTTTTGGATCCGAAGAAGATCCTTGACTTCATTGACCTATGGCATCAGGATCCAAACACTCCCATACCGATCTGCCATCGACTCTGGTCAAAGTCATATGCTGAACCATTTCATCGCTGAAGCGAAATGGAAATTTGAAAAGGCTCGTGAATTAAAGA
Organism: Aegilops speltoides; assembly: GCA_021437245.1. Lineage (NCBI taxonomy): Eukaryota > Viridiplantae > Streptophyta > Magnoliopsida > Poales > Poaceae > Aegilops > Aegilops speltoides. Next base: position 37,384,644 of record CM038143.1, read on the forward strand.
GAACACAAGCTAGAAAGGAGAAGCTTCTGAGGAAGAACATCGTCAACTTGACTCCTAAAGAACTTCTCAAAGCTCAATCTGAAATCCAAGCACTCAGCAAGGATTTCGATGCTTACAATGCTGATTGGCAAGGAGCCAAGGTGAGATTCGTCAATTTGACGAAGAAAATGACAACTGTTGTAGCCCCATCGCAACAAGAAAATGACAACTGTTGTAGCCCATTCGTCAAGGTGAGACTCTGCTCAGCCTGCTGAAGAACATGCCAGCACTGCTGATGACTTTCAGCGTGCTGATGAGAACACAAGTTCCAGGGCTGATGACTCCATTCCAGCCATTGAAGAAATTCCAGGCATCCACTAGTGGTGCGCTGAAATAATCAAGAGATCAGGCAACGCTTGCACGATTACCAAGAAACTATACCACAATCCTCAGCTCCTCCTGCACCAACACCAACTCCAATTCTTCCTTACGCTTATGAAGTGAAGAAGACAAAGGCTGCAGAATGAGCTGCGAAGAAGAAGAGGAAGGCATCATTGCGTCAAATTCTTGACTGCGAAGAAAATGAAGCCAATGACCAGCTCGATTGAAAATCCTATTGATGCCATTCCCATTTCCTCCATGTCGTCTAAGGAAATTGTTCCTTATGGAGAGGATTACTCGATCCCAAGCGGATCTGATGAAGAAAATCAATCTGTTGCTACTTCAGAACAGCTTGATGAAGAAATTGAAGTGGAAGCTTTCCCTTCAACCCCAGTTATTTCCTCACCAGTGTCTCAGTTCACAGCTGAAGAGGCAGGTGTTGAGAAAATTGAAAAAGAAGACGAAGACGTGGATATTGGGTGCACTACACCAGTGATGAACGATGACTTTTGGGAAAGTTCGCATCCCAATACTCCTCTCTTCACTCCGATTCTACAAGTTCCTCAGTCCCCGTCTACAACTGTTCAATTGGGCTCTGAAGAAACTCATCCCACATCTTCTGTCAACGAAGAAATTCCAGCCACTAGCTGAAGAACCCATCGCTGATCCTCAAAGCGCACAAGGAGAGGAATTAGAAATTCCTCACTGAAGAACCCGAGATCGCGATTCACGAGGTTGTGCTACAAATCACCGATATTCCTCTGCCCAAACCGAAGAATCCGTTCTCGAGCAAGCAAAAATTCAAGGCTGAAGACTTCTTTTACGAGCATGTGTTGTTCATCGCTTATAATCCTTATGACTCTGCTTCGTATGAGGAAAAGACGCTTCGGACTCCTACTCAAGCAAACTTCTATTCCTCGGTGTTGTTTGACAAGGACAAGATCTTGACCATGAGCATATTCCTCATGTGGATATGGAATCACCTGCCGTGCTTGAGCCAATACTCCGTGTTCTTCATGATCGAGGCTGCTGAATTTCTGACCGATATATCTGCGATGGAATGAAGAACTCATTCTTGATTCTATGCCACCGCACATCACGGAGATGTGAAGATATCAATTCATGGGTTCTGGATTGGATGACAGAGAATACTCACTACAAGGCACCAGCAACTGAATTGCTTCGTGTCCTTCCTCTTGATCCTCCCCATGAAATGCACGCTGCATCTACAATGACCATAACTGTCTGATCACTTTATGCAAGTGCTCATGAAGCCGTTGAAGCCAGGACAAGCCCCTCGAACCAAATTCCTCGTCAAGGAATTGCTGTATGTGCCTCGGACCATCTATAGAATCTTGACGAAGACAATGAGTCCCATCAAAGGCCACGACTCAAATGAAGAACATGTCGTTGGCATCATGAAGAACATGCTTTTCAATATCATCCATGGCGTTCCTGTCAACTTCCATGATTTCTTCATGAGGACTCTGGCAAATGTTGCAATGTCACCTTTTGAGTTAAAGCCATATGCGCCTTGGATTATGAGATTCATAAGGGCAAGATCTTCACTGAACTACAAGGCTAACACTCTGAATCATGGCAGCTACTTGCCGCCCATTGAAGTCCTCAAGCGACCAGTTTCATCATCTGATGATAAGGGCAAGGCAGCAGCTGTAATTGATGAAGGCACTCGTCCATTGGATGGTCAATTTCGCAAGGCTGCATCTTACTCCACCAATGACGATTCACGCAACGCATGACACCGCCACAAATACCTCAGCCAAGCAACAGCCTCAAGCAAGCGCACCTGTGGTGATGATCGATCGTGAGTTACTCCTCGGTCTTCATCGGAAGGTTGATCGCAATCGAAATGGGTGAAGCGCCAATTTGCTGCAATTCTTCACAACATGACTTCAACACATAATGCGGTGAAGAAAAATCAGTACTACCTTCATGAAACCCTCAACCGCACTGGGCTGTTCTTAATCATGTATATTCGCGGAAGAATTGAAGACTATGGGTCTTGAGGAAGCATTGACTGGTGCGCACCACCTCGAAGAAATTCAAGAGAGTCAAAGTTCACGATCGGTGGCCAGCTCTTATTCTTCATCGCGTGAAACTGATGAATATGAAGATTTGGATGACACTGCGGCAGGCCCTACTTCAACATCCAACCCCGACAACGCTGGCGCTCCTCCATCAACTTGAAAATCTTCAGGGGCGTTAGTCCTCAGTTTCGATCCTTTTGGTCATTTGATGCCAAAGGGGGAGAAATATGAGTTAGTCTTCAAGCGGGTTTATATTATGGGCGTTTTTATTAAGTTACAACTCTCGTTCTTCCAAAACTTTTTATTGGATCGAGTTGTAATCTTAAATCCGATGGTGCCTTGATACTTTTGATCGTGCTTCGATACGGTTGATGCTCTGATTTTGATACGTTTGATGCTCCGATGCTTTTGAAGCACTAAGCTCTGAATGTGATATTTGAGCTCTGAAACTTTTGATGTGATATTCTGCATGCTTATTCCTAGTCAATACTATTGCACGATTTGAATCTCATCAGGCACCATATTTCATCATGCATTTCAAATTCTTCATATTATATATCAAATGCGTGTATGAATTACAAGATATAGGGGGAGATCTCCATGATTCAATTCTTCAAATGTGCATTGCCTCAAAAGCAAATTCCTCATTATGCACATATTCAAGGGGAGTTCTTCTATATCTTGCAATCAAATTCCTCAATATCAGTATTTACACTTCATATGTTTATCCCGTTGAAAACTTAACATATGTTGTCATCAATCACCAAAAGGGGAGATTGTAAGTGCATCTAGTGCCCCTTAGTGATTTTGGTGTATTGAAGACTTATAGGTTAAGTAACTGATGCGTTTGTGAGTGTACACAGGTCTATAAGTCTATGAGGAGTTTGATATTTAGAGAGAAAGTCGACCCCTAAAAATGAAGTTCTTCAACTGAAGACTTTGATATTCTGAAGACTTTCTGAAGACTTTGAAAGTGAAGAATTTGGTGTGACCTTGAAGACTTGATATTCATTCGAGGAATATGAAGCGTGAAGACTTTTGTTTTCGTAGTTTCATTTTCTCTTTATTGAGTCATAGGAAACCTTGTCATTGTTAAAAGGGGTCGAGAAATACTAAGGAAAAATTTCCATGTGATGCTCAACTCAAAATCCTACACCTACCAATCCCTTGAGTGAAGCCATTGGAAATCTCATACAGATTCAGTCAAATTCTTGATGGCGAGACGCAGTTCTTACAGTCCTTGATGACTTTGTTCTCGATCGAGGAGTTAGGAATTCGCCATGTAATTGCCTGCCTACGATGAGGAACATGATAGCCCCGAGGAATTTGAGAGTCAAATTTCCGACCGTTCTTGTCTTTGCGCTGGCTGTCCCAAAATATCTTATCCACCTAACGGTCATATCATTGAAGGGCATTTATGTCTTATCATGTTGGGCTGCTCCCTAGGCTATAAATAGCCGCCCCTACAACCACTAGTTGGTTGGCTGCTCGAGAGAACTTGACACTTGTCATTTGAGAGCAACCCATCCTCCGAGGACTTTGAGCAAAAATCATCAAGTGAGGAAAATCCCAAAACCAAACCCCACAAACCCAAAGTGATTGAGCATCATGAAGAAATTGATCTGCGTGGATCCGATGCTTTACCTTTGAAGACTGTGCTTCTTCCAGACGGTTAGGCGTCAAGGTCTAGAGCATCCAAGAGGAATTGTGGATCGCCGAGTGACCAAGTCTGTGAAGGTTTGGAAGTCACCGAAGACTTACCACGAGTGATTGGACGAGGCCTGCGTGGTCTTAGTTCAAGGAGAATACGGTGAGGACTGGGTGTCGGAGTTGCGGCTCGAGATCGGGTGTCCGGACTGTGTGTCCTCGAGTTTAAATACTCGATCGCTCCAACCAGACGTATAACCGAGACAGCAGTTGGAACTGGTTTACCAAATCATTGTCTTCACCAACTGATTGGTTCTATTTCCTCAACTCATTCATTTCCTCAATCTTGTGTTGAATGTTGTTCATATCTGTGCTTGAAGACTTTGATGAAGACTTTCACAAATTCCTCAGTTCAATTTCTTGATCTGTTTGTCTTCATCTTGTTATCCTGTGTTTACACTTTCCATTTCTGTCTTAGTCTTCATTTCATCATCTTGACTATGTGTGTATCTGTTATGTTTACTTCTGAGTACATATTCCGCTGCAAGTAGTTCTTCGCTAAGGAATTTCCTCACCGGCAAATTCCTCAGTGAAGAATTCATAAAAATCGTCTATTCACCCCCCCTCTAGTCGATATAACGCACTTTCAAGAACATGTTGATCCTGAAACAACAAACACCGACGAGGTATATATATTTATATTATAAGCAGGCATCTGGTGATCATCACATGTTTTAAATGACTTGAAGATATATTAACGAATCGATCTTTGTTCTTTCAGCCATCCGGATCGAGCAAATCTTGAGCAAAAGGATTTAAACGAGGCCCGAACAAAAAGTTGAAGCCGGGCGTAAAGTACAATATCGAGGCATGCGGCCCTACTGGCAAACCATTAGCGCCTAAGAAGATTGCGGACAAGTTCGTTCGTCAGTGCGGAGTTCTTGTGAAGGACCAACTCGATCAAACTTCAAGAATGGAGAGCGCCCGGCAAAGCCACGTCCAGATGTTACTTTTGTCGACAAGAATCAAAAAGATCTGCTTTGGGATACTCTCATGGAACATTTCACCCTACCAGATCATTTCACGAAGCGAGATGTGCGAGAAAGTCAAAGAGGCTGCTCTTAGGATGAAAGCGATCTGCATTCAAGAACTACAAGAATGCGTGAATGGAACAAGTACGTCAGCGGAGGAAGGAAGACTCCATATTCAAGGAACTTTGGAGAACCAACGTGATCATTGGGACGATTTCGTGAAATTCAAGGATTCGGAATTAGCTAAGGAACGGTCGAGAATAAACAAGAAGAATGCCGAAAAAGGATAAGTTCCATAAGCTGGGGCTAGGTGGCTATGCGGTGGCAATGCCTAAGTGGGATAAGTCTAAGAAAGAGATGGAGGATGCAGGTGTCACTCCGGCTACTAAGAGCTGGCCCCAGTCGGGACTTGGTTCTATGCGCATGGGGAGTTGGACGGGAGGCAGGCAATGTTTCGACGAGGCAAGTCTGAAGGAGCGACGATGCGATACTTGTTGCAATAGAAGAGGCACGAGCGGGGTGTTCCAGCCCAATAGAGAGAATGACGAGCTTCTGCGTGCCTCGGGAAATCCTGAACACCGGGAAGAACACGAGGCAAGGGCGCTATGCCGTGGTATGAGGGTTTTCAGATGGAACAACGACTACTGAGAACCCGTGCGAGAAAGAAGATTGCGGAGGAGAAGAAGAGGAAGATGGAGGAGGAGCAGAGGAAGCGGGACTATGAACGCCTTCAAGGCCTAGAAGCAAGTCAAGCGGAATTGGCGGTCAAATTCCAGCGGAAAGCGAGGAGCAGATCGACTCACTTACCCATCAAAGGGGTCTCAAAGCAGTGCAGCAGCTAGCGGATGATCCAGCATTGGATAGCACCGCCCATCCATGCCGAGAAGCAGCAGAGGTTCCGTCCCGGACGGCGCAATGCTGGGTAGATACCCGTGGATGACATCACGGAGAACACTAGCTGCGAGCTACGTCAAAATGAAGAACATATCCATGAAGGTGGCGGACGGCTGTGCTTTCACAAATCCCGAGGCAACCTTCCATTGCAACCCGATTTCAGCGGGCTATGCTCGTGTCTTGGTTGATGAGGTGGTGGACCCACCATATTTGGGGCTACAGACTTGACATTCTTTGGAGGTGACGGCGAGCGCTTTCTCGGAGAGGCCAAACATCGTATCATCCTATGGAAAAAGGATTGCATCATCTTTCCAAGGCCACCGACACCGCGTCACCCGAGTCCTCGTCGAAGTCCGCCACCGAGTCAGCAGACTCCCGCTCCTCCAAGTCCGGCAAAGTGTCAGGACAATCCTCCTCCTCCAAGTCCGGCACAACCTCAGGCCACTCCTCCTCGTCCAACTCAGTCCCGTCAGCCATCTCCGCCGCCTCAGCAATCGCAGAAGAGACACCCCGCAGCTATGGTGCGTAGCGGTACGAGTCGAGGTAGTACAGGAAGTACAGGCGGAGGCAAGCGAAATAAATATGGTCCAAGCCTCAAGCCTCTTCCGAGAGGTCTTATGACAGTCCGAGGAGGAAATCACAGCCATATCGAAGGCGAGGTGGAAGCCCATTTTGCACGAAACCGCCAATGCCGCCAAGGAGAAAGTGCACGAGGAAGCGATTGACCACTTCATTCGTATGGCTCAACCACCAGCTTCCAAGCCTGTTGACACAGACTATGAGCGCCACATCGGAAGTTAAATCGAGCACGTCTACAAAGGAGGCGAGCACGTCTACATCGGGATCGAGCAAACAAGAAGCAGCTGCCAAAAATGCGGAAAACCATTCCCAACTGGGAGAACAAAGGTATAATCGATCCCTCGCTTGTTGTGCCAACAACGGGTGACGAAGACGCGCCTCAATATTATTATGGGCAAACAGTGCATGTTCCGAGGTGGGCAATGTGGTAATAACGGAGGAGCATATAATGCGGCTGAAGTTCTCAACATCACTGTTGGACAACTCCTCAAGATCGAGCCCATGCCTTTGCTTAGAGAGGATGAAGTAAAGCAGAAATATGTCAGGGGCCAACCTTTGGTCGCGCCGGACAAGGTCAAGAACCTCCCAACGAGAATGTATGAATTGCATCAATGGTACATGAACATTACCAAGATTTCAGAGCGAGTGTCCCTCATGATGAATGTCAAGAAGGACCATTACTACCATGAGAAAGCTGGGTCGGTTGAGTATTCAGAACTGTTTCAGTTATACAATCAAGACGCACTCGACAAATCTATAAATCGTTGCTATTATCTCGTAAGTGATTTCTTTCTATAATTTAAGTCTCAAGCTAGCTGTAGTGATCCTTTTGATCAATCATGCCTGTAATTATCCTCAGTATATTCTTTTCTGTGGTATTATGCAGGATGAAGATATATGAAATGAGAAAAGGTGGACGCTTTGGCATTGGGTTCATTGACCCAAACACCGTTAATGAATACACATGGAAGATAAATGAACGTCTTGCAAAGGAAGTAGAGGACAACATGCTAGAGTTCTTGAAATGCCTCAAATAGAATGAAGATATACTACCTCCTTACCACTTTGGGTGAGTCACACTGTCTTGTACTACAAATTCTCTGTTTTTGCCTACTAACTAGCTACATGTTTTTGCTTACATATGCCCGCTTAATTAAGACACGTAAACGTGTGTGCATGCAGATTTCACTGGGTCTTGTGTATCATTAATGTTGGCCTTGAACAGTTGAAATCTTGGACTCGCTAATCTAAAAAACTGACTTTAACATCTTGTATGGGATAGTCAACATGTAATTTTAATCATTATTAACTATATATCTCGGCCTATTTAGTTCGTCATTTCATGATATGAACTATTTAATAACCCTTTATTCATTTTCTTTGTCGGCGGGCAGGGCTTGGGCAAGATTCATCGGCGTCACGGAAGGTGAATGGAAACAAAAGCTTCAATGGTTTCAACCCATGGTAAGTAATTAAGTAGTACTAGCTAGCTAGCTAGCGGAATTTTTTAAAACAATTTAGACGTAAATTGTGTAGTTATTCGTGTGCTCAATAACAAAATTCATGTCTTATTGATTGAGATTTAAGTTCAATACACCCAACAAACGCACCTTTGATGAGATACTCCAATAGGAGGTATACACAGGGAACAGCCGGAACCCCTCCCTGGGACCAATATTCCAACTGGGTTGGGTAACGGCCGATTTGGCACAACGGTTGACAATAGCGGAGCGAAGGGGGAGTAGGGCAGTGACGGCAATTCCGCGGTGAAGCAGACCCTAAACCATGTCGTGACTCCTTGCCCCTATCGGCCGAAACTCCTGCGGGAGGCCGTTGGGAAAGGTCCATGCGCCAGATTGCCCGACGACGTAACGTGGAGTGGTCCCACGCTGGGGCCGCCTGGCGCACGGCCGCACGCACGGCCGCTGACCGGCGTCGGAGTTCGGGAAGCCGAAATTGGTTCTGGAGGCTGGCCGCGGGCCCGGAGGACCCCGCCGCAACTTCTGCCTATGGCGCTGCGCCCCGTCAGGGCTCCGGTACGTCGTGGACAGTCGGCTGTCTAAGACAGGCAGTGACGGTCAACTGCGTGCTCGCTCGCAGATACCGTCGCAGATCAGACCATGAACTGGATGACGAATGGAGGAATCGCGACCACAAGGAGTCCGCACGACTGACTCGCCGTGTGCCAATGACTCCATCTAGACAAGCTCGACGTGCTCGAGTTCCTCGGTTCATCTCGTTCAATCCGTGTCACGACACGTGATCTGCCATGCCAGCATTCGGCTTGATTCTGACTAAGGCAGAGCATGCTGTCGTCATTCAGGTCATCTCAAGTCCAGGATTCCGACCGCATAGCCTAGCTCGAGTACTGACCTCCATGAGACCCGTGTTTACTTCATGAGTTTCAACATCCGGCATTCTTCGTCCTAAATACGACACGCGACTTGTCGACCTTTATTGAATCTATCGCAACATTATTCTCAAATGTGCGACTGGAGATGCAGTGGTCAGATCAAGCAAGACGAGAGCCGTCGAGCTATGATCGCCGCCGAGGAAAGAGCATTCATGCATGCTGGTCACATGGCATAGACCAGGGTCGCATGCTTATACCTACACAGATTAGCCACAGCTACTAGATCAACTGTTGAACGTATTCATCAGGACAGGATGGTTGGCAACTAGTCTTGCTGGAACTCGATAGATGCTTTCACAGAAGCTGCTGAACAGTTAAATTAGGACGATGCGTGTTTCGCATCAGTACTGAAGATACTTAAAGATTGCAACCGTTTGAACTATAAGATCACCTACCAAACAGACGGTTGGCGATCACAAATGCGACCTCGACGGTGCAGACTGCTATCCAGAAGACAGCCAGCAGCCAAGAACGAGTTAGAACTCAGTGCCATGGTAAACCAAATTCACTTAGCGCAACTTCGGCCTCATTCCAGTAGTTTCAAATCGCCAGTTAAAGACGTCTTGCTGTGAGGTGCATACTCTACCTATCTACTTGCCCATGCATGTATATGGCATGAATCTTTTGATATGTATCTAAAGAGTTCACACAATTTGCGTATGTAAAGGATGAAGTGATTTGCGCCTACAGCAATCTTAGCAAATCAACGATGAATTAATAAGATAATAGTGAAGCTTCAAACGATTCACATGCCCAGTTTATAGCAACAGCTTGATTTAATGATCCTAATTGAAATCAATTTAAAATCTGCGAACAGGTCTCTAGACAGCTTGCAAGCATTTCGAACTTGGCTGTTCACTTTATGTATACTAAGAGATGCATTCAGTGTTTCGAACATAGTTTCAGATGGCGGTTACATTTCAATCCGCATTAAGGAAATTGATAATTAAATAGCTAATTTTGAACTCAAACGATGTAAATTTTACTATAAGCAGAAGCTGTATAGATTTTTATTACAATGTACAGGTCAATTTATGCAAATCGAAGTTGCTTAAAACTGAAGGATTAGATCAACTGAAATTTATGAGGAAACTTCGAGATGCCTAATCTTGTTCGCCAGCTGCTCAAGGGCATTTCTACCTCCTACATCTTTAGCCCATTCTCTGGCTACAAGATCCAAGAATCCTTCTCTTTCAAACCACGCAAGCTCAAAAGAGAATAAATTCTTGTTGCCCGAGTAGGTAGCCCCACCAGAATCGAGCAACAGAGGAGTGTGATCAGAAATCCCGCGAGATAGAGCCTGAGCAGTTACAAAGGGAAACTTCTGTTCCCAAGCAACACTAGCCAGAACCCGATCCAACTTCTCGAAAGCTGGATTCGGCAGCGCGTTAGCCCAGGTGAACTTCCTACCTGAAAGCTCAATCTCTCTCAAATCTAAGCTTTCAATAATAGTATTAAACATAAATGACCATCTCCCATCAAAATTGTCATTATTCTTTTCATCGCGTCTTCTAATAATATTAAAATCACCCCCAACCAGAATTGGAAGCTGCTCAGACCCGCAGACTCTAACAAGATCTGCCAAAAAGTCAGGTTTGAACTCTGCCTGCGCTGCCCCATACACCGCCACCAAAGCCCAGTCGAAACCATCATCTTTGGACCGCACCCTGAACTTAACAGCAAAATCCCCCATGACCACACTGCGAACTTCGAGAGAGTCACATCTAACACCAAGTAAGATTCCACCCGACCTTCCTCTCGGCGGAAGACAATGCCAGTCAAACTCAATACCCCCCGATAACGTATTGAGAAATTGAGGTGAGAAATTTGCTCTACCCGTTTCCGACAAGGCAATAAAGTCCAATTTATGCTCAATGGATGCCTCCGCAAGGAACCTCCTTTTAACCAAGTCCTTAAGACCTCTGCTATTCCAAAAGATTCCTCTCATATCTCATCATGAAATATATAGTAATGGTGACCCAAGTCAAAACTGATTCATATCGAAATTGATCCACTATGGCCCAAGCCTCACGGCGCCGGCCTCCATTCCGCTCAAGTTAGCCTTTATAGGAATTTGGATCACAACTTAACTAATAGTGGTTCTCTCCGTGCCAATATCTTGCCCACATTCGTTAATGCATATGCAGTATTAAAATGTGGGTTGGTGGTGTTAAATCAGCAGGTATATGTTGCACTATAATACGGTTATACAAACATGTATGCGCGACTTGTGACTAAGCTGTGATTGTTATGGTCCAGCTACTCATCTTAGCAATCATCAGCCCATGGTTAGATAAGTTGTAATTTACGTGATTGATAAATTATAAGTTGGACAGATTTGTTCCTTGCGCGCAATAATTGATCGGGTAGTATATGCACTCTTTCTTCTTTTTGTTGAGAAATTTATACGCACTCTCTCTGTTGCGCAGGATGGCACGTACCTGAGGAACGGCCCGGGCCTATGGGATGTCGGGGACTACGGCTTCCGCCACCTGTTCGACGGCCTCACGTCCTTCGTCGGGCAGCTCGCCAGCCTCTTCTCGGGGTCCTCCCTCACAGACAACTCCAACACCGGCGTCGTAAGGCTCGGCGACGGCCGCGTGCTCTGCCTGACGTAGACCGTCAAGGGCTCCATCATCGTCGACCCGGACACGCTGGACACGGTGAGCAAGTTCGAGTACGAGGACAAGCTGGGTGGCCTGATCCACTCAGCGCACCCCATCGTCACCAGCACCGAGTTCTGGACGCTGATCCCGGACCTGATCCGGCCCAGGTACGAGGTGGCGAGGATGGACGCCGGGAGCAATGAGAGGCAGTTCCTGGGCAGGGTGGACTGCCGCGGCGGTCCCGTGCCCGGGTGGGTGCACTCATTCCCCGTCACCGAGAACTACGTGGTCGTGCCGGAGATGCCGCTGCGGTACTGCTTGGCGAACCTACATACATGACAGTCGCGGCTCCATACACGACAATCAAAAAATTAGTGAGGGAGAAAGTCTCCACCATATATGAGAGAAGAAGAATCCCGACCGTTGTCGTGGGGTCGTTTCTCCTTCTTCTCCTTGTGCTAGACCTTTATTATGCACTAGGGGAAGGAGGAGTAAAGACCATCACCGACGGTCGAAAAATCAGTGAGGGAGTGTGTCCACCATATATGAGAAAGGATGAAGAATCTTGGCTGTTGTCGTGGGGGTCGCTTCTCCTTCGTTCCCGTGTGCTAGAGATTTTTATATAATGCATTCGGGAACGAAGGGAGGACCTACCATCACCGACGGTCGAAATAACTGTGAGGGAGTGTCCACCATATACACCACATGAGATGAGATGAGAGTTTTCAAGAAAAGACTCGATAGACGGTCGCCTTGATGTTATTAATTAGCTTACGACTAGGTCATCCTAGGCTTCACCGCTGTTCATACCGGATTTCTAAAACCGATGAAGACATGACAATCAAAGAATGGAAAAAAAATGTGTGGACAATCATAGGGAGCTACTTGGAAGCAACATTGTGCGAAGCGCAAGAATTGAAAACAGGATAATCTCCATTCTTCATAATGGAGCGTTAGGGCCACTCTTGTTTTATACTATTTTACCTTAGAGAGGGTAGTAGGTCCTACCTAATACTCACGATCATGTGCTAAGAACAATTAAATAGGGTTGGTTAGATGACTAAATGATGATGAGTATGACTTGTTATTATGATAAGAGTAAAAGTTATATGATGATGATGAGTAAGACTTGTTATTATAATAACAATGATGAGTTATATATTATTATGATGATGCATGATACTAAGTTGTTATATGAGCATGACTGAGTTATATATATATATATATATATATATATATATATATATATATATATATATATATATATATATATATATATATATATATATATATATATATATATATATATATATATATGTGTGTGTGTGTGTGTGTGTGTGGCAGGTGTGTGTGGGTAAAATGAATATGGATTATGTGCACCACATGTTGCCTCCACTTGAATCTAATCCACGTTCATTTCACCCACTAATATATATCATATGATGAAACTACTGTATATAAAACCTATACGAATACAGCGACAATAAGTTGCAGGGAAAAAATACAGGAAAATTTAGCAGTAGCGTTGTTCACCAGAAAACGCTACTGCTATTTACTGTTATCAGTAGCGCTGTTTTGAAGGGCGCGCTACTGCTAATTAGGTATTCAGTAGTGCTAAAAAACCAGTGCTACTGCTACCAGTTAGATGTAGCGCCGTAGTGGTAGCGCTTGTTACCAGCGCTACTGATAGCTCTAATTCTAGCGCTACTGCTAGGGTTATCCCTAGTAGTGGCAGGTCGCCGTCAGCAGGGCGGTCGCGCCGGACGTGGACCAGGCGGAGCAAGGCGCGCTTCTAGAGTCCTACCGTTCCGCCCGCGAGATCCTCCTCGCCCGCTGGCGGTACCGACAGCGGGTGGCAGAGGTGGTGGCCGCCGACAACGAGGGCGACGACGACGCGGGTGAGGCGTTGTTCGGCGGTACCGACGAAGAGGACATCGCCGAGGCCGCGCCCCGGCGCCACAACCACGAAGAAGCCAGCACGTCCGCGGGCGCCGCCGGCAGCGAGGAAGAGTAGTGCACGGTGGGTCATTGTGGCTCGGGTCCCAAGAAGGCCACCGCTCCTCCCCTCCCGTCGATGCCAAGCTTGGTGGGATGAGCATCTTCGGCCGATTAGTCGCTTTGCGACGATGTCGAGGCGGACAGCTTCAGTTCCCGGGGCTCCGGAGGCGGAGGTCACCGAGGCGGAGCTGGAGAGTGCCGAGGCGGAACTGGAGACCGTGAAGCTTTAGTTCTCGGGGCTGATGGCCGGACACGGGGACCAGACGCCGGCGATCATTTAGATTAGATATTAATTATACTCCAGAGCCTGTCTAGAACCGATTTGACGTATTTGTAATGAAATCCGTCATGTTTATATGAAATCTGGCCTTGTTTATATGAATTCCAAACTTGTTTGAACAAATTCTGTCCGGTTGAATCGAGTTGTTGTAAAAATGTATGCGGCTACGGTTGGATGGCTGCCTCGCGCATCCGTGTCCACGGAATAGTCCCCCTTTCCGTGGATGGACGCCGGAGAAAATTTGCAGATTTCCATTGGAGATACCCTTAGTGATATTTCCGCATATAAATGTTCCTACGGGCGACGTAATAACGCATGAACTGGATAACTACCACCTGGTCGCTGGACGAACCAGAGCGAAATTCAAACCAAGTTGCTGCAACATGACAACCGGCCGGGGTGCAAACAAACATGGCATCCAGCAATTTCGACCAGTAGAGATGCCGAATTTGCCTCTCGCTAATCGATCCATCTCATCGCGTGTACGTCCGCAGGTCAGATGCGCGCGCCACCACCCCCCACCTCGGCTCGGGCGGGCTATAAATACCTCCCTTCACCAGCAGGGTACATTACGTACTTCATCTTCATCTTCTTCCACGCCACTTCAGCTCGCTCTGTTCACGGCACACCCGCTCCATCTTCCTCCAGACCATATGTCTACCACCATGTCATCTTCGCTTTACACGGTGGCGGCCCTCTCCGGCCGTCGGGCTAGCCAGCAGGGAGGCAACAGGCAGAGGGCAGTGGCGCAGCCTCTCGCTGCTGATGCCGCCACGGAGGCGACGCCGCTCATCAGTGCTCCGCGGAGCCATGGTGGCGGTGCTGACGAGCTCGTGGCGTGGAAGAGTATCCGGCAGGAGAGGTGGGAGGGCGTGCTGGAAGTGGAGGGAAACCTCCCTCTCTGGCTGGTGGGTTAATGAATTACTTGCACAAATCTATCTATCTATCTATCTGTGCATGCCTTCGTTTTGTTTTGTTTTCCTTCTTGGAGATTCTTCATACCTAAACTACTAACATACTAACCTCAAACATCCGTTTATACAATCTGCCGGTGGTCCATGTGAAGGTTAGCCGTGCGTTTTCTCTTGGAGAAATGTGAATCTTTTCTTTTCCGTTACTTCGATTCAAACCTTGACCATATATGCATGTAACTAACAAATGTTTGATAAAATCATGCATATCGTCCTCTTCCTCATAAAAAGTGAAAAAAGAACCCAAGGGAGGCATATGCGTATAAGTACTTTTAGACCATGCCACACTGCGTAACACATTCTTTCCATTAACCTAACTACTTTTATCAAACTAAAAAATACTACTTTCATCAAGGTGTCGATCGGCAACACCAAGTATCCATACTGGCAAAAGGTGAATTGAGACAAAATATATGATACTCCTATAAGTAGCATTCTCATCAGTAGTATGAACTAACAGTCTAACACGAGGAGGGGTAGCCAACTTTTATCTTTCGTTGTAAAGTCGGTGGATGAAGCGCATCCAATTTAGTCGATATCGACAACGAAGGAGGAAGGAGGCAACACAAAACTATGATGATACAAAGTTTTGTTGCTTCTCGCAACTTTGTTTTGGATGAAACTTGCTCCACCCAGTGAGTAAATTGCATAAAACCACCACATTGAGGGCTAGCTTTGCGAAAAACACTAGGATACAGAATCATTGCAGAAAGCACCACGTCTAGCGTAATTGTTTTGCAAAAATCACTGATCGGCGGATCGGGCTGAGTTAAGTGAGTTTATGACAGGTGGGGCCCTTTTTTCGCGTACGTGGCACTCCAGGCCGTCCCGACAGCCGGCGGACGGCGTTAGACGGCGCCGTTAGGTCTCGTCTTTAGTCATCCCCGCATCCGTCTATGTTTCCCCATTCTTCTTCCCCCTCCCCCTCGCTCCCGCCGCCGTCGCCTCTCCCTCGCCTCCCCGCCGCCCCTTGCCCTCGTGACCGCAGAGATGCGAGTCGGTGAAAGGTGGAGTTGTTGGTGGCGGCGCCCGCCTGCAGCGGAGGAGGACCCAGAGTGGATCCAGCGAGCTTTATGGAGCTCGAACCCTAGCAAGCCGACGGAGGAATCAGAGGAAGAGGACCCGCAGTATTCAATGGAATACCGGGCGGCGAGAGCATTCGCCGCGGCGGTGAAGGCCAATCCGAAGGGAAGCCAACACATCGGGTCATCCTACGGCGGCGTATAGTGAGATCCACTTTTCTTTGCTCTTCCCCTTCCCGTTCTCCATTCAATGAGTACTCTCATTCAATTGCGTTGCTAGTGTACTCTAGGGTTAGGGTTCATATTGCTCTATCCTATCAGATGGAGTAGATGCTGTGGATTTGTTGTCATGTGTTCTAGGGTTGACATAATTTAGATTAGTTCAGATTCGTGATTCGTGATCTGTTATTAACTTAGAAGAATGCATGTTTCGCTTTGTTATTCAGTTTATTTAGGAACACCGTTAATTGGAGTGAAGTTAGACATTTGGTTAGGTTCACTTTTAAATGAGTTATCCTGTTATCTGCTTTATAAGTGATAAAGGATTGTATTAGTGCACTGACATGAGTTGTTTCATTAGTGTTATTCAGTTATAATTAAGCACTTATACTGCTATGTATTTTATATTATTTGCAGTCTGGATGATGAGATTTGGGAATTGAGGATGCATTTCCATGACAGAGACAATATTGAGAGATCTATGATGATGTCAGACATAACATTTTACAACCTAGTAGCACTGATGGAAACAGAAGGTTATGGATTTAAAGATTACATGTACTATGTCAGGGATCCTGGGCTAGGTATAGAAGGAATGGAAGAAATAGATGATGATGACAAGCTTGAGGAAATTCTAGACAACATAGCATTGCAAAATCAAAAGATATTGAATGTGACAGTTGTTAGGGCCAGTTCTCCCAATGCTGCAACTATAAACACCAGCTCCAATGTTATTGAGCAGCAAATCCCTCTAGATGAAATTGGAGACCCCAAAGTATATCAGATAGATGAAGGAGGAGTGCTGTTCAGTGCAGAAATGTGCATGTAGCAGCAGCTAGTTCATAAGCAGCAGAACTGGAGCCACCGCCCATACAGTTTCAAACACAAGATAGCACAAACAATTTGGTGGAGCAACTTGCTTTAGGTTATGTACAAGTGGAAGAAAATCCTGTGAACAATTCATAGGAGCAAATGGAAATTGAAAAGGTTATGGAGGAGACAAGGAGGAAGGAAATTCAAATGTTTAGGAAGAATAAGAAAAATAAAGAGAAGGACACTTCTTTGAAGAGAAAAGCTGCAGTGATGGATAATGAGGAGGACAGTGGTGATGATGATTTGGAAGAATATGGTGATATCCTTGCTAGGCTTGAGGAGATGAAAAGACAAAGGGAAGATCCATTGCTTCATTTTGAAGGGGACACAGATGTTGAGGAAATGTATGAGACAGAGGAGGAGGATGCACCATATGAGCCTGAAAGTGAAGAAGAGGAGGAAGAGGATGAAGAGAGTGCTCTGGAGGAAGAGAGTAATCTGGAGCAGGTAGGGCAAGATGGACAGAAGAAGAAAAGGGAGAAAAAACACAGAAAAG
This sequence comes from Aegilops speltoides, assembly GCA_021437245.1. Classification (NCBI taxonomy): domain Eukaryota; kingdom Viridiplantae; phylum Streptophyta; class Magnoliopsida; order Poales; family Poaceae; genus Aegilops; species Aegilops speltoides. The sequence goes on from CM038143.1 coordinate 37,402,081, forward strand.
GCCCAACAAGCAGATCACATGCAAGTGTAGAGGAGTTGTTTGAGGAGGACTGGATACCATCTTCTGATGAAGACAAGAAACCAATGGACTTGGGTGTGGAAGATGATGATGGTGCAGAGGCATTGGCATATGTCTTGCCCAATGGCAGGAAAAGCAGAGCTAAGAAGATGAAGAAAAGGTTATGGTATGATGAGAATAGAGCTCACCCAGCTGAGCAATTTGTGAGGCATCTTTGCTTCATTGATGTGTACCAGTTCAGGAATGCACTTCAAACAATGCACATTGCATGTAACAGAACTATGAGTACCATAGAAATTGTAGTGACAGGTTATAGCACAATGCATAGATGAGACATGCCCTTTTATATATCAGCTTCTCAGATTGCAAATGAGAAGACTTTTACCATAAGGAAGCAGATGTGGTGCACACTTGTCCTTTCGTGTCGAGAACACAAAAGTTACTGCTAAGTGGGTTGCAAAGTTTTGTGAGGAAGCAATCGAAATGACCCATGCACAACAATCACTACTATAATTAACACTGCAAAGAGCAAGTATGGAGTGGAAATATCAACCCACATGGCATACAGGGCTAAGAAGGCAGCAAAGAATGTTGTGTTAGGAGATCGAAGGCCCAAGACACGTGATTAGGGATTATTTGCAGGCTGTGCTAGATACTAATCCAGTTCAAGGTGTATAGTGACAACAAGACATTTGAGGGAGCATCCAAGCACAAACCCTAGGTTTCATGGATTATTCTATTGCCTAAATGGATGCAAAGAAGGGTTTCTGAGTCGCTGCAGACCATTCATAGGTAATTCCTTGGTATCTAATGTGTGTTTGAATAATGTGTGTTTTCAAATAGTTTGCCTAATGTGTTAACTTGTTATAGGTCTGGATGGATGCTTCATAAAGCTCACTACTGGTCAACAAATTCTTGCTGCTACTGGAAGAGATGGGAACAATAATATATTTCCCATTGCTTTTGGAATTGTTGATAAGGAGGACACAGATTCCTGGACTTGGTTTCTGTATCAGCTGAAGGTAGCACTAGGTGGCCAATCTGGGAAGTTTGGCAACTACACAATAATTTCTGATAGGCAGAAGGTAATGAAATCCACTTGTGCTAGCTTTCATTTAGTTCTTTCCCAATAATTTCTAGTAGTTATTTTCTGTACACAATCCATCTGTGTAGCTACTTTCTGTACACAATCATTTAGTTCTTTTTAGTAGTTACACAATCATTTAGGTGTAGTCACTAAGTTAGCTTTACTTAAATTCACACAGGGCCTGCTTAAAGCCATAAATAGAGTCTTTCCCAATTGTCCACAAAGGTTTTGCCTCAGACACATTTACCAGAACTTTCAAAATGCTGGGTTTAGAGGGCCAGAATTGAAGAAATACATGGATGAAGCAAGTTACTCATACACTGAACATGGTTATAATGTTGCAATGGATGAGTTGAAGAGAGAGTGTGAGGCAGCATGGGCTTGGCTTAGTAAAATCCCAAAGCACACTTGGGCAGACATGCCATGGACACAAATTGCAAAACAGACTTAGTAGTTAACAACTTAAGTGAGGTTTTCAACAAGTGGGTTCTAGATGTCAGGGCTAAGCCAATAAGGACCATGGTTGATGGAATTAGAACAAAATTAATGGTCAAGTTTAATACAAATAGAACCAAGACTCAGATCTGCAGGATGGGAGATTTGTCCAACATATGCAGAGAAATTAGAGGAAGCAAAGAAGTGGTCTAGAAACTGCCAATCATTGATGGCTGGCCCCAACCTTTTCCAAGTAACTAGTGAGGAGAGAACATATGCTGTCAACCTAGCACATAGGACTTGTGGTTGTAAGAAGTGGGATATGACAGCAGTTCCTTGCAATCATGCTGTTTCGCTATACACAAGGCTAAGCTTCACCAGAGGACTTTGTTCATGATTTCTTCAAAAACCTATGTACTGGCAGCTTACGGTCCTATAATATATCCTGCACTGCCCCGACATGTGGCCAAGGACAGATAGTTTGGACATTGAGGCTCCTATTTTCAAAGAACACAAGGGTAGAGCATGACTAAGAGGAGAAAGGGCCAATTTGAGAAGCCAGCTCCCAAAGACACTTCAAGAATGGCCTCAATTACTGCTCCAACTGTCAAAAGGTGGGCCATAGGTACACCAATTGCCATGATGCTCTAAAGCCTGCACTTGCTATGAGAAAGAACAAACATCGGTAACCACTGCTATGAGAAAGACTAAATTTGTTGTTACTTTATTGCTTACTAATATTAAACTACTTGTTTCATTGCAGCCAAGCACCAGCTCTTACCCACCGATAGTAGAAGCACACCAGCACCAAAGAAGGATGCAGCTTCGCTGCCGCCATCCAGCTCCAAGAAGGATCTGCAGCCTCTGCTGCTGCCATCGCTGGTGCATCATCAAGGAGGGCAACATCTGCTGCTGCTCCAAAGAAGGAGGGCAACATCTGCCGCTGCTCCAGCCTAGGAGGCAGCCAGCAGCTCCACTGCTCCCAAGGGTAAGGCAAGAGCCAAGAATCTTCATCATCGGTCCCAAGGGTAAGGCACCAACTGCTCCCAAGGGTAAGGCACCAAAGAACCAGATCTTCACCACTGCTGCAAAGGGACCAAGGTTAGCTTTCATGCCTCCAAGACCAAGTGATGGTTCCCAGAGAGTCGAAGCCCAAAGAATGTAATGAAGGATTACTTGACCGCTCTCGTGCAAAATGGTGATGATTTGGTTGTGTTGATATTTTATCAAACTATGGCATTTTGGTTGTGTTGTGAAACTATGTTGTGTTGTTCGCTACTCCAGCTTATGCTAGTCCAAAGGTTGATGGTGATTTGGTTGTGTTGATGTTGTATCAGACTTTGGAATTCTAGTAGTCCTGTGATGCTCAACTATTATGATCAATTTGTGTCAAACTATGGCATTCTAGTAGTACTGTTGATGCTGTGATAGTCTTGATGCTGTGATAGTCTTGATGCTGTGATACTCTTGATGATGTGATACTCTTGATGATGTGATAGTCTTGATGCTGTGATAGCCTCGACGTCGACAAAAAGCCAAAAACCCATCACTTGGCCTACTTGATGCCTCGACGTCGACAAAAAGCCAAAAACCCATCACTTGGCCTACTTGATGCCTCGGCGTCGACAAAAAGCCAAAAACCCATCACTTGGCCTACTTGATGCCTCGACGTCGACAAAAAGTCAAAAAACCATCACTTGGCCTACTTGATGCCTCGGCGTCGACAAAAAGCCAAAACCCCATCACTTGGCCTACTTGATGCCTCGGCGCCGACATAAAGCCAAAACCCATCACTTGGCCTACTTGATGCCTCGAGTCGACAAAAAGCCAAAACCCATCACTTGGCCTACTTGATGCCTCTCGCCGATAAAAAGCCAAAACAACCCTAATTGGCCCTACTTAAGATAACATTAACCAGCTCTAAATACCACCAAATTCAGCACTAGTTCAAATCCATACATAATCATAGTTTGACATTCAAAGATTAGTTCAAATACCACCACATTCAAGACTAGTTCAAATGCAAACATCTTACTTAAGCTTACATATCCATAGTTCAGAGTACTCATAGTTAATAGAATTTATACTACTATCATTACAACAAATGCCAAACCACACCTCGCAAAAGGTCAAGAAATGCCAAATGATATTGCCCATTCTTCTCTTGCATCGCTTATCCATTTATGATGGCCTTGATCCTCCACTTCACATTGCTCTCCTCAACTGCCTTCTTGAGCTCATCAATGTGGATCTGCAAATTCTTCTTCTCTTGAGCTAGCTTCAACTTCATGTTCCTAATGACAGTACCTTGAGCATCTGCTATGTTCTTCAAAGTGTCATACTTCTCCCGCAACTTGGTTGTTTCAAAGATCTTTCCTTTCTATCATCGCCTCTCGCTCCCGGGCATCCATAAGTGCATTGACATCTTCAACCAACTTCTCATAGCTGGCCCGAGTTTCTTCTTCTCTTGTGTGAGGTCATGAATAGTAAATGAATGCATCGACATTCCTCATTCCCGTCAATCTTACTCTGCTCATACATAGACCACAACTTGGACAAGGCATTCTCAAGGGTATTGGGCCAAGATGGATCAATCCATTCTACTAGTCCACAGTTTTTACCTTCCTAGAAAAAGAGTATTAACAAAATGAATTACATAACAGTGACTTGCTTACAATGATAGGCTAGATTACTTTATACTAAAACTCAGATCATGCTCTAAAGTAAACAACTACTAAGTAAACAATGCTGGTGTGCTAACCCATGAATATTCTGTCCTAAAATAAGCTAACTAACATGGCAAAGTTAAAAAATGACCTAACTAAACGCACATTGCCGATCCAAACTAAAAATGCTGGTCCGCCAACCCATGCATCTACTCTCTTAAAATACCTTCATTGCACAACAAAGAAACCTCCCGCCAGTGTGAATCCTTCAAAGCAACACGCCTTTCGCTGCCTTCCCGTGTCCATGGCACAAAACATGAATATCTGTCTCGTGGCCCTCAAATCTGAGTCTTCGGTGCTAGCAGAACTCGGAGTGCAAAGGAATGACAGAGATTTGGTCCAATGATTGAAAAGAAGCTCATTTCGAAATCCCCAAATATCAAACCCTAACCCTAACTCGAGAACCGACCTTAATGGTGCCATCGCCGGAATCGAGCTCATGTATCGCTGGTGTGCTCGCTGCTATCCGACCCATCACTCCACGACACCATGGCGTTGCGGCAGCGGGCTTGGCGTGTGGCGGCGGCGGTGTGGCGACCAAGAACAGAGCGAGAGCGAGAGCGAGAAGAGGCGAGAGCGAGAAGAGAGCGAGCGAGCAGAGTGGAGAAAGAGTAACAGATTGGCGCTGACTGCTAGGACCGAACGGCGCCGTTTAACGCCGTCCGCCGGCTGTCGGACGGCTGGAGTGCCACGACGACGCAAAAACGGGCCCCACTGTCATAAACTCACTTAACTCGCCCGATCCGCCGATCAGTGGTTTTTGCAAAACAATTACGCTAGACGTGGTGCTTTCTGCAATGATTCTGTATCCTAGTGTTTTTCGCAAAGCTAGCCCTCAATGTGGTGGTTTTATGCAATTTACTCGCACCCAGTCAAAGATGAAAGACTAATACAATATAAATATGAGCATCAAGTTTTGAACCCTAGTGGGTGAAGTCAATACCCCCAACCCAAGGCCACCACGACACCAGAAATAGTGGTTCTCTTTGATAGAGATACAACAGGGAATAGAGAATGAAGAGGATCAAATAAACACAGAGGAACACAAGATTTTAACGTGGAAAACCCCTCCAATGCGAAGGGAGAAAAACCACACGTGCCAAAGCCAGCGAAACTTCGCTATACCGGGAGAGGTTACAAACGGCCGAGATTTACAACAACGATCTTATCTCGTGTGGTGGCTTAGACAATATATATGCAGTATGAAAATGTGGGTTGGTGGAGTTAAATCTGCAGGTATATGTTGCACTATAATACGGTTATACAAACAAGTATGCGCGACTTGTGACTAAGCTGTGATTGTTATGGTCCAGCTACTCATCTTAGCAATCATCAGCCCATGGTTAGATAAGCTGTAACTTACGTGATTGATAAATTATAAGTTGGACAGATTTGTTCCTTGCGCCGCAATAATTGATCGCGTAGTATATGCACCCTCTCTGTTGCGCAGGATGGCACGTACCTGAGGAACGGCCCGGGCCTATGGGACCTCGGGGACTACGGCTTCCGCCATCTGTTCGACGGCTACGCGATGCTGGTGCGCGTCTCGTTCCGCGACGGACACGCCGTGGGTGCGCACCGGCAGATCGAGTCGGAGGCGTACAAGGCGGCGCGCGAGCACGGGAAGTTGTGCTACCGCGAGTTCTCGGAGGTGCCCAAGCCAGACAACTTCATGTCCTTCATCGGGCAGCTCGTGAGCCTCTTGTCGGGGTCCTCCCTCACGGACAACTCCAACACCGGCGTCCTAAGGCTTGGCGACGGCCGCGTGCTCTGCCTGACGGAGAGCGTCAAGGGCTCCATCGTCGTCGACCCGGACACGCTGGACACAGTGAGCAAGTTCGAGTACCAAGACAAGCTGGGCGGCCTGATCCACTCGGCGCACCCCATCGTCACCGACACCGAGTTCTGGACGCTGATCCCGGACCTGATCCGGCCCGGGTACGTGGTGGCGAGGATGGACGTCGGGAGCAATGAGAGGCAGTTCGTGGGGAGGGTGGACTGCCGCAGCGGTCCTGCGCCCGGGTGGGTGCACTCGTTCCCCGTCACTGAGAACTACGTGGTCGTGCCGGAGATGCCGCTGCGGTACTGTGTGGCGAACCTCCTCCGTGCCGAGCCCACGCCGTTGTACAAGTTCCAGTGGTACCCAGATTCCGGGAGCTACATGCACGTCATGTGCAAGGCTAGCGGCAACATTGTAAGTTGCTTTTTCTTTCTATTTTTGCTAAATCTCAGTCGACTGAGACTTCATGACGTCTAAATTGATACGCTATATTCGTGAGATTTTATGTTGAAATCCATGCAAAATTATCGTTTTATTTTTACTTTTTTGTGCCATTTGATTGAGACTTGATTAAGTCTTAGTCGACCAAGACCTAGGCACGTTATTTTCCTTTCCTTATATATATACTAGTACAATGTGGATGCATGCGGCGTCGTACTTGCTAGCCGTTCGATTTGGCTTTCTTATTGACTAATTTTGGGATTTTAAAAAGGTGGCGAACGTGGAGGTGCCGCCGTTCATGACGTTCCACTTCATCAACGCGTACGAGGAGAAGGACAAGGAGGGGCGCGTGACGGCGATCATCGCCGACTGCTGCGAGCACAACGCCAACACCTCCATCCTCGACAACCTCCGTCTCCACAATCTATGGAGCTTTACCGGTGAGGATGTCCTCATCGACTCCAGGTACTACTACGAGACAAGATTTTTCCTATCGAAACTATTACGAGACAACCTTGATTCTCGACGCATGGCATGCATGGACGTACGTGCAGGGTGGGGCGGTTCAGGATCCCGCTGGACGGCAGCCCGTTCGGTGAGCTGGAGGCGGCGCTGGACCCGGAGAGGAGCACGGCCGCGGCATGGACATGTGCAGCATCAACCCGGCCCACCTCGGCAAGGAGTACCGCTACACCTACGCCTGCGGCGCGCACCGGCCGTGCAACTTCCCCAACACGCTCACCAAGATCGACCTGGTGGAGAAGACGGCCATGAACTGGTACGAGGAGGGCGCCGTGCCGTCCGAGCCCTACTTCGTGCCCCGCCCCGGCGCCGTCGAGGAAGACGACGGTTAGTTCCTTGTGTGTGTGTGTGTGGAGTTAATTGCGCGAAATCTGCAATTGGGCGTTGAAGCAGTTAGTGCAAGATTGGTAATTTTACGTGTCGATCACCAAGATAGGGGTGAGCCGTTGCAAAAAAGACTAAAAGTGTGTTTTATACGTATTGACGGTGTATCTGACCGGCAGGGCCCGCCCGTCAGGTGCCGACGTGGCATGTTTTTTGCAGAAAACCTCCTTACATTATATGTAATCACAGAAATGCCCAATTTTTTTGCGGGAAAAAGGCTCCATGAAAGGCATTTTTCTTTGTTCGCAATTTTCCACCACTGAATCTGGACTGGTTTGAAATTAAATAAAAGAAACAGAAAATCAGGCGAGGCGGGAATCGAACCTGCGACCTGCCGAGCAGGGGCGCCACGCGCTAACCACCACGCCACAGCGCAGCTTGAGTTTGAACGCAGGCGTTGCCTTTCTTATACCATGTCAAAAGCGCTGGGCCGGCCCACCGAGGTCTGCAGTTTTTTTTTCGATTCGCACTTCACTGCCGCTTGTGTTGGGCTCGTTCGTTACCTCGGTTACTATTCGTTTCATTACTCTTATGCTTTTAAAATGCGCGGTGAACTTTTTGTAATTTATGGTGAACATTTTCTAAATTTGTATAAAAGTTTTAATGCATTTCTTATAAAAGTTGAAAAGTTTTAATGCATTTCTAAAATTTATTAGATTACACATTTTTTTTAATACAGGTTGTCAACTTTTTCTTTACAAACGATTAACATTTTCTCCATTATAATAAACGTTGAACATATTTTAAATGCAAATCGAAGATTTTTGTAATATATCTTGAAGTTTTTCTTAAGATACGATGAACATTTTACATAATGCGCGGTGAACTTTTTGTAATTTATGGTGAACATTTTCTTGATACACGATGAGTTTCAAGAACTTTTTGCCCCGGTTTCTTAATCATTCTTGCAATCAATGCATTAAAAGTTGAACATATAATTTTAAATACATTAAATTTTAGAAACATGGCGCAGAACATGTATTAAAAATAATTGTGTAATCATAATAAATTTTAGAAATGTATTAAAACTTTTCAACTTTTATTAAAATAATCAAGTGATTCTGGAAATGCAAATTGACTTTACACAATAAGCTTTAATACATACTGAACATTTTGTGAAATACAAAAATTTCACCATGTATTAAGGAAATATTCGCCATAACAATCTTGAAACTCACCGTGTATTAATAAAATGTCACCATAAATTACAAAAAAAGTTACCACGAATTAAGTAAAATGTTCCTTATCGTAAGAAAATTGAACAACCTATAGTACAAAAATGTTCAATTTGCATTTCAAATATGTTCAACGGATATTACCAAAGTTTATTATATTAAGAAAATGTTCACCGTTTGTAAAGAAAGGTTCATCATGCATTGAAAAATGTTCACTATAAGCAGAAAAAGTGTTCAGCGTATATTAAAAAAATGTTCACCGCGCATTCTAAAAGCATAAGAGAAATGAAACGAATAGGGGCAGCGAACGAGCCCAACACAAGCGGCAGTGAAGTGTGAACCGAACAAAAATTGCAGGCCTCGGTGGGCCGGCCCAGCGCTTCAGACATGGTATAAGAAAGGCAACGCCTGCATTCAAACGCGAGCTGCGCTGTGGCGTGGTGGTTAGCGCGTGGCGCCCCTGCTCGGCAGGTCGCAGGTTCGATTCCCGCCTCGCCTGATTTTCTGTTTCTTTTATTTATTTGTTCAAGTGGCGGAAAATTTCAAACCAGTCCAGATTCAGTGGTGGAAAATTGCGAACAAAGAAAAATGCCTTTCATGGAGCCTTTTTCCCGCAAAAAAATTGGGCATTTCTGTGATTACATATAATGTAAGGGGTTTTCTGCAAAAAACATGCCACGCTTAAGACTCGACGGCGGGCCCCGCCGGTCGATATAATCATCAATACGATAAAACACACTTTAGTCTTTTTGCAACGGCTCGCCTCTATCTTGGTAATCGACACGTAAAATTACCAATCTTGATACCAATCTGCTTCCAATGCCCCAATTGTGGTACTTCTGTGCAATTAACTCGCGCGTGTGTGTGTGTGTGTGTTGTCCTCCCGCCGCTATCTGATTTGGGTTGCGGGATTGTGATGTAGGCGTGGCCATATCCATGGTGAGCGCCAAGGACGGGTCGGGCTACGCGCTGGTGCTGGATGCCAAGACCTTCAAGGAGATCGCTAGGGCCAACTTCCCCTACGGGCTGCCCTACGGCTTGCACTGTTGTTGGGTGCCCAGGGATAAGTAACAAAAACATGTTTTTGAGCCTGTGCACCCGGGCCCTTTCTATCTAGCCACTCATTTTATGCATTGTGATTCTTGTAAGTACTTTTTTTATCTCGTATAGAACATGTCTTAAGCTTCAAACTTTGCAGCACAATAAAGCTTTCTAACTAGAATCTGGGATAAAACTTTCGGATTTTTTTGGTCGGAATAAAAGATCTCTTTTTTAGTATTTATGTTGGACCAAAAAATCTGGAAAAAAAATTCTCTTTTTTAGTATTTATGTTGGACCAAAAAATCTGAAAGTTTTATCCCACATCTTTGTTGTGCTGCAAATTAAGTTTGAAGTTAGAGACATGTTTATATGAGAGAAACAAAAAGATAATTTACATATACTAAATTAGTTGTGTAGCATAGATATCAAAGCAACATTGAGCAGGCAGGATAGCGAGGCCCGGGTACATATGCTCTAAAAATCTGTGTTCTTAAAGTAACAGCATACTCCCTGGTGGGCCGGTGACATTGTTTCTCTGCTAGCTAGGGTCGGCGAATCCAAGTCGGTGGTCGCACATATACATATACTTCCTCCGTTTGGAATTACTTGTCTTTGAAATGGATGTATCTAAAACTAAAATACGTCTAGATACATCCATTTCTACAACAAGTAATTCCGAACGGAGGGAGTACATACGTGGATGTCTTCTTTCTTCTTTTTTTTGCATGGTCCATACGTGGATGCATGTGTCGCTCGTAATACGGGAAGCAAAACTACAGGGAGCGAGCACGGCCCCGATCATCACTGCTCAAGTAATGCACAATGTGGAATGCATGAGTTCATAATTCGTTGTTGCCAGGTTCATAGTGTTGTTTGCGAGTGTATCAAGTATATAGGTGTTACTTTCGAAAATAATAAAAGATGCCTTGTTGGTGTAAGTTCGTTTTTTTTTTTTTTTTTTGCATGAACTCAAGTTAAAGGGGACACGCATAACACGAGTTGTTGGAGCATTACTGCAGCCTCGGTTTGAGAAAACCACCTAACCGTTTTACATGTTATAGGTGTTACTTTGTTAAAAAAATATTGGGTAGAGGGTGTTGTTATTTTGGAATTGCAGAGGCATCGGTAAGAAAGAGATAAATTATTACTCCCTTCGTCTCATAATGTAAGACGTTTTTTGACACTACGCTAGTATCAAAAAATGTCCTATATTATGGGACAGAGGGAGTATGTTTTATTCTTCTTAGGGGGAAGCCTATTGGCACTTTATTTAATTTGTGGTAGAGTTACATCATGAATAACATGAGATAATAAAAAAGCTAGGAACATCATCTATCCAATCATAGCTAGTCATTGAATCGTATCGTATTCCTAGCCAGAAAATGTGCCAAACTGTTTGCTTCCCGTGGACAATACTGAAATTCAATCTTCGGTATCTCCAGAGCAAGATAGAAACAGTCAGCAAGAATTGCTGCATTGGGGTATCTTCAAGACGGACCCGCAAACCACCCGCAACCGTTCGGACCGCGCTGTTCGAACCGCGCGCGGAACCTATCCAACGCAGTCCTGTATCGGTCCGCGGGGTGGTCCGGACGGGATTTCTCTCGCACACCGAAGACAAACACAGGAGAGGTTTGCAGGAGTCCGGACACGTGAAACGTCGCTCTCCGCCTCCTGGTCCACCCAAAAGGAAGGCTGAGCCCGCGCTTTTGTCACACCCTGATTTTCATGCCACAACACTTAAGTCAATAAATCATGCTAAAATGTGGTTTGACAAAAACTTTTGAGTGTTTTGTCTTTGCTTTGATTGAATGTTTGTCTGCTGTTTGCAAGTGCTCTAAAAATCAAATAAATCCTCCAACTCCTATACTTCATCTCCTTGCTCCAAACTCTTGAACCAATGATCATGCCATGTGTATAGGACATAAAAATATTTTCTTACAAAAATAATTTGGCCAAAAAGTATTTTCAAAACTTAGTTTTCCAAAACCCCCTGAATTGAGGTTTGCACTGCAAGTACTTAATTAAGGGCAGTAAAAATCTTTATAAAAATATATTTGACTCCTATTAGATATAGGATACCATAAACCACAAAAATATAATTTTTAAAGTTATTTTCCTATTTTATTTAAAAGCTTTTTCTTAAGGCCAGAAATGGTCTTTAATAGGGAAAAATTATTTTATTGCTTCAAAAATATTTGACAAAATTTAGGGAAACTCATAGGACATATGTTGTCCATATATAAGAGTTTCAACACATGGTCATGTTCAAAATATTGGTCAAATACCTCAAAAACCCTTTCTGGATATTTCAAGCTTTTGAAATATTTACAAAGGAATTATTCTCCAAAAATTCCAAGAAAATTCTAGCTTGTCACATATGCCATGTTTGGTGATCTTGCCAAGTCTCATGTCTTGGAGAACAAGATAACATCATCAAATACCCTAAAAACCATTTTTGTCCATTTTGAATTTTGAGCAACTTTACATTGCCAAACATTTCCAAATGTTCTCAAACCTTGTGAACATGCTCAAATGGTCTAATAATTCATCTAGACCAAATGGAACAAATTGGAGAACAAGTTAACTTGATCAAAGTGCCTCAAAACCCTCTCGGACCAGAATCAAATTTGAACTACTTTGTACTACCAACTTTCTCTCCATGACCCCAACTTTTGTGAGCATGATCACATGACTAAATGAGGCCACCACACCAAGTGGTGCATCAAGGAGAAGTGATCTGCTCAACTAGATCTACACAAGCCCATTTCTGCTGATTTCTAGGGTTTACAAAAGTTGCATTGGCAACTTTACCTAAATGAGCTCAAAATGGGTGGACGGCCCTAATTATATGTGACATTGCACCCTGTGGAGCCTCATGACAAATGTAAATCATCTTCTTGCCCAAACCAACATCAAACACCTTCTGGCAGAATATCAAAATTCATGTTTTATCCCCTTCCACTAATCTCCATGACTTCTCCTTTTACCACAGCCCTCCTAGTCCCCTCTACCTCTGGTGTGCTTCCCTGCCCGAGAGGCAATGATTAAGGGGCAGGGATCCATTTTCCTCTCTCGACAGCTGCATTTCTCCCTTTTCTCACCTCTCTCTCACTCCCCGCCAGTCCCAGAGCATCCAAGGCCACCCCTTGTTTATTCTTCCCGCAGCCAATAGACACAAGTGGGCGCGTGAGGACGCGAGGAAAAGCCGCGGATGCCGGCCATTTTTGGCCTGAGCACGCCAGCGTGCTCCCGACCGCTGACGCCTGCGCCCCCGGCCACCTCGAGCCTCCCCCGGCGCTGCCGATGCGCCTCGGCGTCTGCAGAACACGCCACGCTGGTCGGCCCTCTCCTCTCTCCTCCTCCTCGCGCCTTGGCTAGCAACAGAGGCCGCCTGAAGGCGCCAATGGTGCGGCTCACACGCTGCCTCCGCCCTCCCCGCCTCCCTTTCTCCTCTCCTCTCGCCCTAGACCAATCCCACGAACACCCCAGACACGCCCACGCGCCCCGTGGCCTCCAAAGAACGCCTAGGAGCTCGCCGGCACACGAGCAGCGTGCACCTCGCCTCATATTTAAGGCCGCCGAGGCCCCTCTCGCCTCCTTTCGCTCTCTCTCCTCCCAGAGACCCTGGACCAACCCACTCCCTCCTCTCGCTCTCCATCCGCCACCATGGCCGGAGCCTTGCCGCCGGTCTCCGCCTAAACCGCACCCATCTCTCCTCCTCCTTCCTCTCGATCGCACTAGAGCGCCACCACCGCCACCGCAAGACCCTCTCGTGCTTCTCCCCTCTCCTCCCGGGCTGTTACGCCGAAGCTGCATCACCACCGTCAGCCTCGTCCGCCGCGGTCGACGCCTTGCTCGACCCGGTGCCCCTGGGCGGCTGTGCCACCCACGGTTGGACGCGGCTGGGTCCCCGAGCACGCCGGCGGGCGAAGCGTCGCCGAGACGCTCAGAACGACGGCAGCCACCGTCGGGCGCCTCCTGTCTCCCGTCGCGCCAGCTGGAGGTTGAGGACGAACCCGACAAGCGGGCCCCGCCGTCGGCCGACCGGTGGGCGGGCCCCGCCGCTTAAGTGGAGACGGCTTCGCCATATCGCCTCCCCGCCAAGGCGATTTCGAGCCGCCGACGTGGCCCTGTCGCCAGCGTGGCCGAAAGCAGCTGGGCCGCCCAATGTGTTTGAGCACTATGTCGCTTCGGTCTTGCAAGATAGGTATAACCCCTTCCCTTGTCTTTTCCTTTTTCCAGTCAACTTCAAAATTCCATAAACAATTCAAATTAACTCCAAATTTGATGATTCAAATTTCTGGTGACTCTACAAATCATGATCTACCTTTTGGTGCAACATGCACATTTTTCCAGAGACTTTTTCCTCACAAACATTTATCAAATCTTGTTTTTCCTATTTCTGTGTTAAACTTTAGAAAATCACAGAGAGCTCAATATTGATCCAAATGCCATGATTCAAATTCCTAGATGCATATAAGTTCAAAACTTAGTTTTTGAACATTTTTACTAATACTTTATGTATCACCTCAAATAATGGTCTATTTCTTTATATATAGCCAACTTTGCAAACTCATAGGAAAATCATCTCAACTCCAAATCCAGTGAAACCAATTCCTAGATGCTTCTAAAATCATCCTTTGTTAGATGGGTGCCTTTGCTCATTTTTCAAAAATATGTTTCTGTACACTTCTTGCAAACCCATAAACCTCTTGATTCCATCATATTGAAATGTTCAGAGATGTCCATTGATCAAATCCTAATGAAACCACTTTGGTCATCCCTCATATGACCAGAGGTATCCTACAAAAGTCCAACTCATGTTTTTAGAGCACTTTTATTTCCTGCCTTGTTGTGTTGCTTATTATGGTTGCTTTCAATGATAGTTGACGAAGTAGACGAAATGCTCGGAGTTGGACCAGAGATATTTGAAGGCCTCGAAGACTCTGATGAACCAGGCAAACAGCCCTTTGACCATGTCTATGAAACCCTCTTTATGCATGCCATATAGCTCTTTATTATTGTTGCATCAGAATCATGATGAGATGGTGAACCACGTGGGTTGGTTGTCTCTGTTACTTCCTCGTTGATACTTGCATTGTGCACGACCCTGCCTTCTTATGAGGGTTATGCCGGTGGGAGTAGATAGGATGCTAAAGTAGATGCTACACAAAAGGGATGGGTATATGCATGGTGATGGAGACAAAGTATTTTCAAAGGACTTTTCGAAAACCCCGTCGGGTGCCACTTATGCCGGAGGGAGATAATGAGATGGGTAACCACTTGATGACGAAGTGGTGTACCGAGGCAAGTGTGTGTGTTGTTTTCGAAAACGGATTAGATTTAAGATTTAATGACTGTCCCAACCTTACATGCGCAACCACTCTACCCTTATATGGGAAAGGGCATTATTGATTACCTAGACCGATACTAGCTTGGAGCCTGCATTACTAGTGACGGGAGAGTCGTTGGTGCGCTCTCTTGGGACGGGGTCGTGCCAGGTAGGGCGGCCATGACTGTTTTCACAGGGCACCGGACACACCGTTGGTACCCCGTGCCAGTGGTATGTGATAATTATGGGAGCAAGGCTCCATGAAAGTGTTATGTGAAATGTTGGGCACGGGGGTTACTGCCAATCGAGTGGACTCCATGTTAGTGTCGTCTAGGGAAAGGTAGTGATCGGTGCTTACCCCGGTACTTGAGGTACCACGGGTCGTGGGTCGACACGGAAGTTCCCGGATCTTGTGGGCACAAGCAGCAACCTCTCGCAGAGTGTAAAACTATTGAATAGCCGTGTCCACGGTCAAGGACGGTTGGGCGGTGCTGCTTAAACTATGTCCAGAGTTTTGCAACCATGTGTGTGAGCTGATAAAACTACTTGGGTCAAGTCAAAGGACTTGAAATGATTGAGTTGGGTTGGTGCCCACTCTATTTATGTTGATATCTGTAACCTGACCTCATGGTTACTTGAATTCTCTTGATGCATCCCTTACAAAGATGTTGAACATGTCATTGCACTCAAAACTAGCTTTCTGCAAAATTTACCTATATCATGCATTGTTGTATCTTGAACCAAAACATGGGTTGCTTGTAGTACATTCAAAGTACTCATTGGCTTGCCACTGGTTATTTAATTGACTGGCATGGAAGAACCGGAGTTCAAGAAGAGTTCTTTGGAGACGAACATGCGAACTAGGACGCTTCCCACCGTAATGCCCGTAGGGTTAAGGCAGATGGCATGGGTTCTACTTACCGATTTAAGATTTCCGCCGCTTGTGTTTCATTTGATGTTCAGCCCTTAAGGCTTTATCAATATAAGACTTGACCATAATGGTCACAATTTGTGTAAGACGGTATGTATGGATGTAAGACTCTTGTTATTCAGCTTCAGGTGTTCAAGTGAGCATTGATCTCGGGATCATCAGACACGCAGCATTCAAATGATCTCGACTCATGAGTCGGGATCCCCACAGAGCTGGTATCAGAGCCATCCTGACTGTAGGAAGCTTTAGTTAGCATGGTCGTTAGTTAGGTAAAATATTTCCAAAACTACTACTAGTTTTCAAAACTATCTAAACTTCTCTTCCCTTCTCAGTTTTTCGAAAACTAAGGTATACTTTCCTTATTGATCTCTTCCCCTTCAAAACCTTTGGTCGCTAGAACCCTTATGCCCCTGACCACTGGATTCCTTGCAATCCTCATGGATAATCTAAAAGGAAGATGCCTTGCTAGACATTCACCCACATCTCCTAAACGCAAGATTGGCGACATCACAACAAGACGATACCAACAGAAGATACATCCTCGAGGAATGAGGACCTGAAGACCCAGGATATGGTGAAACCCTTGACACTGCCCCAAGGTGATGCAACCTTAGCCTACGATGATCAGGGCATAAAATATGCAAGATCATGATATACAACGCAAATAGAGTAATCCTGTCACTATCGTTGTTGTATCGGCAACCACCGATGGATGAGAACCTAGCCATTTGGTCTGCCTCACCATAGTGAGCAGGAAAACGGTTCTCCTCATCCCCCGCTCTTGGTGTCGATGTTGTCACCAACGTAACCGACATGGTGGACCTCTATTACGCCTTGATAATATCATTGCATAAAGGATTACCTACCTGGTACCACCGACGGCTTAGAAGACAACAAGGGATCGTCGTGATTAAGAAGATAATGGAAGACCAAGTCAATGCCAGTTATGAGGAGCCACCTTCACCCCATCACTTCAACAGGCAAGAAGTTGTTGAAGACTCTTCAAGCTCAATCGGGATCGTTTCATCAAACAACTACAAGAGACGTAGCAGCACCTGAGGAAACCCGGGAGACTGCACGAGGCACAAGGCGCGACTATGGAGTCCGAGAACCCTTAGGGTAGGATGAGTCGTGTACCCCCCTATGCGCAGTCGAGTCCGTATGATGGTTCGAGTAGAACCATGATTGTGTGTTGCTTGTTTTTATTTGTTGTGTTTTTTATGTCAGTCGCCCTTTTTGCCCTAGGCAACAAGTACGCGACTATATCACCTGCCTTATTTTGTTGTTTGTGTTTGGCCTCTTTGGCACTTGTTTGTTTGCACCTGCACTATAGAACCCCTTTAGGCATTCCCCTCCTCTATGCTACTTTTCCCTCTCATCTCTCTCCTCAATCAAGACAAGCAAGACAATATGCACCAAGGATTCCACCTCAACGACCAACAAGCATCAAGACTTTTGCTACAACCTCCTCGACCAAGTACAACCCCGTATGTTTACACCTCAAGACTAGAACCCTATCCCTAGACCTACAGGACTTCATGAGATACCCCAGCTCGAAACCTTAACCCTGAGCTTAACCTACGGAATCACAAGAGAACAAGTTAAGCTACAGTAAGCCTTGCTTATCACTGGGTTCATTATGGAACTAGTGGACGTAGTGAATGAGCACATTACCATCCTAAGGTAGCACCAGAACTGACGATGCCATAGGGAGGACCAATCTGAGAATATAGGAATAGAGGGCAAATGACTTGATGAGTTTATATCAATGACTTGAGGAATTATATGAGACTACTTGGTGGGATCATGAGTATAGATTAGCATAGCTTTCATTGCCCCTGAGTAAATTGGATTTAGTAGGATAATTGTAAGTATCTGGATTTAACTTAGCCAAGGGATATTGGTAGGAGAGAGTTGAGATTACGTAAATGACTTGGGGGAACATGTAGGAATTCTCGTTGGACAAGAGATTTGGATTTTAGTAGGTGATTCTAGTTGAATATAGATGCTGAGTATGTCTACATGGTTCGGAGTAAATTGGATTTAGACTGATGATCTCGATCATGATACCATGATTCTCGGTGGATGATAAACTTGGAGATTGGACTAATTGTGGGAGTTTATTTAGGCATCTTTGTGGGCTTGACCATGGAGTATTACTAGATCACAATAACGGGAATTGGTGGACTGACTATAGTAAGGCAGCCCTTTCAAGTATTGGGGATTATAAGGAATTTAGGAGATCATGTGGGACACCAGCATAGGCGTTGGATTTGTAGAATTAATGGATCATGTAGTGATTGATGGAAGTTAACGGGTTGTTGGAGTTAATTCATAGAAAAGGAAACAAGATTTTGGAGTGGCATATGACGTGTTTCCTTAGGATAGAGATGCACTATCTTGGACCTTGGATCAATAGACTGAGCACTTGGATGGTGGATATTAAATCCAGGCTTGTATGCTCTACCCATGGATTTTTAGGGGTAGCCACACACATGAGTTTGGGGATCGTAGACACATATGATTTTGTTAGACCTCCTCTCGAGAGTCATGAGGATGTGAATCACATGAGTGATGATTGGAGTTGACCTATACAAAATGATACTATCAGTGATATGGTGTGATTTGTTTAAAGGACTAGATAGCACAATTGGCATCTCAGAAACTGTGCTTAAGGATAAGATGATAAACATTCACCCGCACACCAGAATCCTTAAAACTCTTAAGCCCCATCAAGCCACATCATGGTCGGATCATGACCTTGAGCCTTGACTCTAGGACGAGAAGACCCTACCAATACTCAACCGTGACCACCACCGATACCCCAACCTATACCCTATGCACCACGTGGGCAACTCTTCACGGAGTACTCGAACAAGCCGGTCGTCATCGTTCCTTGATGACATACTTGCCTACCCGAAGACGGAAGAAGAACCATTCAGCTGGTTAGGGAACATCCGAAGACCGCCATGTCAAGGAGGAAGAACTATACCAACCACCATCGTCAAGGAGTGAGTTTCCGCGTTGAAGACCGTGCATATCTGCAAGCCACTCCTCTCAAAGGCACCGAACATTCCCAAGACAAGGAAGCTTACACCAAGATTCATCGGCCCCTTCGAGATCACTCCAAGATTTAACAACCTCCTTTGAGATCACTACGAGACGAAGAGAAGACAGTTACCAGCTGGAGTTGCCACCTGAGTTACCTAATGTGCACAATGCTTTCCATGCATCACAACCCCGGAAGTGTTTCCAACTTCCTAACCTGCCCGATCTCTACGAGGGCATTGACCACCGAGCCATCGACCCCTAGCCCAATCTAACCTACCACGAGCTACCCATTAGCAACATGGATCAAGAAGAGCGTCATACACGAAGCCACGCCATCAAGTACTTCAAGCTCAATGGAGCGCTACACGGAAGGTATAACATGAGGACTTGAAGACTACCCTGCATCCAAGTTTCATGCACCCTTTCGCGCTTAGTTTGGGAATCTCGGGACTAGATTCTTGTAAGGGGGGTAGGTCTGTCACACCCTGATTTTCATGCCACAACACTTAAGTCAATAAATCATGCTAAAATGTGGTTTGACAAAAACTTTTGAGGGTTTTGTCTTTGCTTTGATTGAATGTTTGTCTGCTGTTTGCAAGTGCTCTAAAAATCAAATAAATCCTCCAACTCCTATACTTCATCTACTTGCTCCAAACTCTTGAACCAATGATCATGCCATGTGTATAGGACATAAAAATATTTTCTTACAAAAATAATTTGGCCAAAAAGTATTTTCAAAAATTAGTTTTCCAAAAACCCCTGAATTGAGGTTTGCACTGCAAGTACTTAATTAAGGGCAGTAAAAATCTTTATAAAAATATATTTGACTCCTATTAGATATAGGATACCCATAAACCACAAAAATATAATTTTGAAAGTTATTTTCCTATTTTATTTAAAAGCTTTTTCTTAAGGACAGAAATGGTCTTTAATAGGGAAAAATTATTTTATTGCTTCAAAAATATTTGACAAAATTTAGGGAAACTCATAGGACATATGTTGTCCATATATAAGAGTTTCAACACATGGTCATGTTCAAAATATTGGTCAAATACCTCAAAAACCCTTTCTGGATATTTCAAGCTTTTGAAATATTTACAAAGGAATTATTCTCCAAAAAATCCAAGAAAATTCTAGCTTGTCACATATGCCATATTTGGTGATCTTGCCAAGTCTCATGTCTTGGAGAACAAGATAACATCATCAAATACCCTAAAAACCATTTCTGTCCATTTTGAAGTTTGAGCAACTTTACATTGCCAAACATTTCCAAATGTTCTCAAACCTTGTGAACATGCTCAAATGGTCTAATAATTCATCTAGACCAAATGGCAAAAGTTGGAGAACAAGTTAACTTGATCAAAGTGCCTCAAACCCTCTCTGACCAGAATCAAATTTGAACTACTTTGTACTACCAACTTTCTCTCCATGACCCCAACTTTTGTGAGCATGATCACATGACTAAATGAGGCCACCACACCAAGTGGTGCATCAAGGAGAAGTGATTTTCTCAACTAGATCTACACAAGCCCATTTCTGCTGATTTCTAGGGTTTACAAAAGTTGCATTGGCAACTTTACCTAAATGAGCTCAAAATGGGTGGACGGCCCTAATTATATGTGCCATTGCACCATATGGAGCCTCATGACAAATGTAAATCATCTTCTTGCCCAAACCAACATCAAACACCTTCTGGCAGAATATCAAAATTCATGTTTTATCCCTTCCACTAATCTCCATGACTTCTCCTTTTACCACAGCCCTCCTAGTCCCCTCTACCTCGGTGTGCTTCCCGCCCGAGAGGCAATGATTAAGGGGGTGGATCCATTTTTCCTCTCCGACAGCTGCATTTCTCCCCTTTCTCACCTCTCTCTCACTCCCTGCCAGTCTCAGAGCATCCAAGGCCTCCTCCCCTTGTTTATTCTTCCTACAGCCACTAGACACAAGTGGGCGCGTGAGGACGCGAGGAAAAGCCGCGGATGCCGGCCATTTGCGGCGCTGAGCACGCCGGCGTGCTCCCGACCGCTGACGCCGGCCCCCGACCACCTCGAGCCTCCCCAAAGGCTGCCGATGCGCCTCGGCGTCAAGAACTTGCTACGCTGGTCGACCCTCCTCTCTCCTCCTCCCGCGCCTCGCGCTAGCAAACAGAGGCCGCCTGGCGCGCCAATGGTGCGGCTCACACGCTGCCTCCGCCCTCCCCGCCCTCTCTCCTCTCCTCTCGCCCTAGACCAATCCCACAAACACCCCAGACACGCCCCACGCGCGCCCCCGTGGCCTCCAGCAACGGCTAGGAGCTCGCCGACGCACTAGCCGCGGTGCACCTCGCCCCCTCATATTTAACACCGCCCGAGGCCCCTCTCCGCCTCCTTTCGCTCTCTCCTCCAAGAGACCCTGGATCAACCCACTCCCTCCTCGCGCCTCCATCCGCCACCATGGCCGGAGCCTTGCCGCCGGTCTCCGCCTAAATCCGCACCCATCTCTCCTCCTCCTTCCTCCGACCGCACTAGAGCGCCACCACCGCCACCGCAAGACCCTCCTGCTTCTCCCTCCTCCCCTGCTGTTCCGCCGAGCTGCATCACCACCGCCAGCCTCGTCCCGCAGCGGTCGACGCCTTGCTTGACCCGGTGCCTGGCGGCCGTGCCACCACGGTTGGACGCGGCTGGGTCTCGAGCACGCCGGTCGGCGGAGCGTCGCCGAGACGCTTCAGAACGACGGTAGCCGCCGTCGGGCGCCCTTCGTCTCCGCTCGCGCGCGCTGGAGGTTGAGGACGAACCCGACAAGCGGGCCCGCCGTCGGCCGACCGTGGGCGGGCCCGCCATTTAAGTGGAGACGCTTCGCCGTTATCAAGATCTCCCGCTGAAGGCGATTTGTGAGCCGCCGACGTGGCCTCTGCCGCCTGCAGATGGCCGAAAGCAATGGGCCGCCCAATGCGTTGTGGCGCTATCTTTGCGCTCGGCGCTGCGAGATAGATATAACCCTTCCCTTGTCTTTTCCTTTTTCCAGCCAACTTCAAAATTCCATAAACAATTCAAATTAACTCCAAATTTGATGATTCAAATTTCTGGTGACTCTATAAATCATGAACTACCTGTTGGTGCAACATGCACATTTTTCCAGAGACTTTTTCCTCACAAACATTTATCAAATCTTTTTTTTTCCTATTTCTGTGTTGAACTTTAGAAAATCACAGAGAGCTCAATATTGGTCCAAATGCCATGATTCAAATTCCTAGATGCATACAAGTTCAAAACTTAGTTTTTGAACATTTTTACTAATACTTTATGTATCACCTCAAATAATGGTCTATATCTTTATATATTGCCAACTTTGCAAACTCATAGGAAAATCATCTCAACTCCAAATCCAGTGAAACCAATTCCTAGATGCTTCTAAAATCATCCTTTGTTAAATGGGTGCCTTTGCTCATTTTTCAAAAAAATATTTCTGTACACTTCTTGCAAACCCATAAACCTCTTGATTCCATCATATTGAAATGTTCAGAGATGTCCATTGATCAAATCCTAATGAAACCACTCTGGTCATCCCTCATATGACCAGAGGTATCCCAGAAAAGTCCAACTCATGTTTTTAGAGCACTTTTATTTCCTGCCTTGTTGTGTTGCTTATTATGGTTGCTTTCAACAATAGTTGACGAAGTAGACGAAATGCTCGGAGTTGGACCAGAGATATTTGAAGGCCTCGAAGACTCTGATGAACCAGGCAAACAGCCCTTTGACCATGTCTATGAAACCCTCTTTATGCATGCCATATAGCTCTTTATTATTGTTGCATCAGAATCATGATGAGATGGTGAACCACGTGGGTTGGTTGCCTCTGTTACTTCCTCGTTGATACTTGCATTGTGCACGACCCTACCTTCTTATGAGGGTTATGCCGGTGGGAGTAGATAGGATGCTAAAGTAGATGCTACGCAAAAGGGATGGGTATATGCATGGTGATGGAGACAAAGTATTTTCAAAGGACTTTTCGAAAACCCCGTCGGGTGCCACTTATGCCCGAGGGAGATAATGAGATGGGTAACCACTTGATGACGAAGTAGTGTAGCGAGGCAAGTGTGTGTGTTGTTTTCAAAAATGGATTAGATTTAAGATTTGATGAATGTCCCAACCTTACATGCGCAACCACTCTACCCTTATATGGGAAAGGGCATTATTGATTACCTAGACCGATACTAGCTTGGAGCCCGCATTACTAGTGATGGGAGAGTCATTGGTGGGCTCTCTCGGGACGGGGTCGTGCCAGGTAGGGCGGCCATGACTGTTTTCACAGGGCACCGACACACCGTTGGTATCCCGTGCCAGTGGTATGTGATAATTATGGGAGCAAGGCTCCATGAAAGTGTTATGTGAAATGTTGGGCACGGGGTTATCGCTAATCGAGTGGACTCCATGTTAGTGTCGTCTAGGAAAGGTAGTGATCGGTGCTTACCCCGGTACTCGAGGTATCATGGTCGTGGCTCACATCAAGTTCCCGGACTTGTGGGTACACATGTGCAACCTCCGCAGAGTGTAAAACTATTCAATAGCCGTGTCCACGGTCAAGGACGGTTGGCGGTGTGCTTAAACTATGTCCGAGTTTTGCAACCATGTGTGTGAGCTGATAAAACTACTTGGGTCAAGTCAAAGGACTTGAAATGATTGAGTTGGGTTGGTGCCCACTCTATTTATGTTGATATCGTAAATCTGACCTCATGGTTACTTGAATTCTCTTAATGCATGCCTTACAAAGATGTTGAACATGTCATTGCACTCAAAACTAGCTTTCGCAAAATTTACCTATATCATGCATTGTTGTATCTTGAACCAAAACATGGGTTGCTTAAGTAGTACATTCAAAGTACTCATTGGCTTGCCTTGGTTATTTAATTGACCAGGCATGGAAGAGCCGGAGTTTGAAGAAGAGTTCTTTGGAGACGAACATGCTAACTAGGACGCTTCCCAATGTAATGCCCGTAGGGTTAAGGCAGATGGCATGGGTTCTACTTATCAACGAAGATTTCCGCTGCTTGTGTTTTATTTGATGTTCAGCCCTTAAGGCTTTATCAATATAAGACTTGACCATAATGGTCACAATTGGTGTAAGACGGTATGTATGGATGTAAGACTCTTGTTATTCAGCTTCTGTGTGTTCAGTGAGCATTGATATCTGGGATCACTGTACACGTGCATTCAGTGATCTCGACTCATGAGTCGGGGTCCCCATAGCTTTTGTAGCATCCCGCATTGTTTTCGCACCAAAATCCCCCACTCTCTTCTTCCACTCCCCGCCTCTCCGCCCAATTCCCGCTCTTTTCTCCCACCGTCTCCTTCCCTCTACCACCGACGCATGGAACCGTCGGAGAACCTGTCGGGGATGGAGCCAGCAAAGGTGCCAGAGAATTTGAGCATCATGCTCGCCCGGAAGATCAGCTCGGAGACGCGGGAAAATCGACGCGGCAAAGCGAAGGCCGCAAAGGAGGAGAAGCTGAAGAAGCGGCTGGTTGCCGGCGGTGGGCCTGGTGGTGGCGATAAGCATGGTGGACGTGGCGGACAAGGCGATTGGTGAGGCCGTGGCAGACGCCGCCAGACGGGCGCGCCCATAGTACAGATGGCGCTGTGGCCGGAGCCTTACAAGCCTCCGTACTACTACGCCGCCAAGCAGCTCGTAAGCCCCACCGGCACGGTTCCTTACACCATCGATGTTAACGCGGCGCCGCTCTTCTCTGAGTATTCTTCACCGCCACTCGTCCGGGCGAGGACGGCGGGCGGTGAGCAGACGGGTGCCCGCAAGCTGTTTGCTATAATGTCGAGAGCGGGGGAGCGGGCGTATGACACGGACAGGGAGATGCTCGATATCATCCACGACATAGGCGAGAGAGGAGGAGGGCTATGAGGATGGGCAGGTGGGAGACACGGACACGGAATGGTGGAAGTTGCATGGCAATATATCTCGGAATGGCTATGAAAATGCCATAATGGGTAGGTATGGTGGTTGTTTTCAGGAAGGATATATGGTGGGTTTAATGCACCGGCGAAAGTTGCGCGGTACTAGAGAGGCTAGCAATGGTAGAAGGGTGAGAATGCATATAATCCATGGACTCAACATTAATCATAAAGAACTCACATACTTATTGCAAAAATCTATTAGTCATCGAAGCAAAGTACTATACGCATGCTCCTAGGGGATAGATTGGTAGGAAAAGACTATCGCTCATCTCCGACCGCCACTCATAAGGACGACAATCAATAAATAAATCATACTCCGACTTCATCACATAACGGTTCACCATACGTGCATGCTACGGGAATCACAAACTTTAACACAAGTATTTTACCAATCCATAATTACTCACTAGCATGACCCTAATATCACCATCTTTATATCTCAAAACAATCATAAGGAATCAAACTTCTCATAGTATTCAATGCTCTTTATATGAAAGTTTTTATTATATCCCTCTTGGATGCCCATCATATTAGGACTAAATTCACAACCTAAACAAATTACCATGCTATTTAGAGACTCTCAAAATAATATAAGTGAAGCATGAGAGTTCAACAATTTCTATAAAGTAAAACCACTGTCGTGCTCTAAAAAGATATAAGTGAAGCACTAGAGCAAAATTGCCTAGCTCAAACGATATAAGTGAAGCACATAGAGTATTCTTATAAATCACGATTCATGTGTGTCCCTATCAAAAGGTGTGTACAGCAAGGATGATTATGGCAAACTAAAAAGCAAAGACTCATATCATACAAGACGCTCCAAGCAAAACACATATCATGTGGTAAATAAAATATAGCCTCAAGTAAATTTACCGATAGGCGAAGACAAAAGAGGGGATGCCATCCGGGGCATCCCCAAGCTTAGATACTTGGATGTCCTTGAATGTTACCTTGGGGTGCCTTGGGCATCCCCAAGCTTAGGCTCTTGCCACTCATTATTCCATAGTCCATCAAATCTTTGCTCAAAACGTGAAAACTTCACAACACAAAACTCAACAGAAAACTCATGAGATCCGTTAGTATAAGAAAATAAATCACCACTTTTTGGTACTGTTGTGAACTCATTCTTTATTTATATTGGTGTAATATCTACTATATTTCTACTCCTCCATGGTTCATACCCACCGATACTACCATAGATTCATCAAAATAAGCAAACAACACATAGAAAACAGAATCTGTCAAAAACATAACAGGCAGTAATCTCTAAACTTTGTATGCTTCTGTAACTCCAAATTTTTGAAAAAATTGGACAACAGAGGAAATTCATATATCAATCTTGTGTAAAAAATTCAGGATTTTATCACGCTTTTGTGATTTTTAACAATTCTGGCAATGAGCGCAAAAGTTTCTGTTTTTCAGCAAGATCAAGTCAACGATACACCAAAGTATCCTAAAGGATTTACTTGGCACAAACACTAATTAGAAACATCAAAACACAATTACTACAGAGGTAATAATGTGTAATTATTGAAGAACAGTAGCAAAAACAAAAAACACAAAAATAAAATTGTGTTGCCTCCCAACAAGCGCTATTGTTTAACGCCCCTAGCCAGGCATAAAACATAGATCTAGGTATTGTCATCTTTGGTATGTTTTTCCATTGATGTGTTCTCGTCGGAAGGTTTTGCAAAGCCAACTTGGAACACATTATCCACAGAAATTTTGGCATCATTAAGCTGCCCATCTACGTATCCCCTTTGATTTCCGGCTACCCAAGAATATTGTTGATTAACATCATTGAAAACTTGTTGGATCAATGTAACTAGATATAAGGATATACTAATCTATACAAATGTAGATAATTAATGCTCATACTGAAAATCTTATCAACTTTATATCGAATAGATTACTGCCAGAAATGTGATAAAATTTGCTTTGGAATTCTAGTGGTGCAACTATGCATTGACTCAATGTCTGCGGTACAGTCACATCTGAGAGAACATAAATGCAGTACATCTGCTTCATCTAAGACCATGATCCGATCATCCTAGCGCAAAATGCCAAAGCTGTTTGTTCACGTTGCATTCAAAACTAGAATAATCTATCTCAAGGAGTACAGAAACTTGCGTCTGTGTTCTCATGCTTTGATGGCAGCTTAAGCACGACTTACCAATGCTCAGCTGACTGCTCAACTTGATCCAATACACCTTGGTCCAACATTAAAAATTCATGAAAATATCCAAGTTTTCTATCAAATGTATTCACTAGTTATCAAGATTAAAACTCCGTCAACTTATCAGTATGCTACTGCCAGAACCAATAATGCAATATATCTTCTGAAATTTCCATTGTCACGAAAAACTATTTTTACAAGCCTATTTCATATTTATGCTATCTGTAGAATTGTTATAGGAAAATTTTCAAAACTTCAATAGGATCTACTCTTTACATATTAGTTCCACTGACAATGTTCAATGATGCTATCAAAATCATCTTTCAAAGTTATATCTTCCAGATTTTTACCAGAATTTCTACGCGATGTCAAATGCAATATTTTTTCAAAATCATTTGCAAAGTTTGAGATTCTAAGCAATCCAATTACGGTACTCTGGTCAGTAAGTCAAAATTCAAATAACTTAAATTGACATTGGATCTGACTTTACCATATTTTCATTCCAATTGCCAAAACAGTTAAATGTCAAATTCACTTGCTCAAAAATGAATTGATCAACCAAATTTGTGGTCAATCCAACTTAAGACAATGATCTACTCATTCTCATAGACCCTGACAATCTCCGCTATTTGGGCAATCTAAGATGTCGTTGCCAAATAACTCAATGTCACAAATCTTCTCGACTAGCTCCACATGATCAATTTCTGACAAAATGGCCAATCCATGTTGAAAGCTAACTCATCAAATCTAACTTGCCTCAACTATGACAATGTAATTCAAATAATGCTATGCACACCACTTTCCTACGAATGATCTCATGCCAACTTGAGATCACATGCCTAAATGGCTCAGCCTCGCCAAGTCTCATTTGAGCACAATCGTACACCCCAACCAATTCCTATGCATGTCGCCATTGGATGACTAATGTGGACATAATGGCTCGAGTCGGGAATTGGCTCAATATGGCCATCAGCCTTTCCTAGTCAAAGTTTAGACTCCATTCTGCCTACACACAACATTACTCAATTGCGATCAATTTGTGCTCACAACATCAGTGGCCTCATCCTTCTTCCGCAACTCAATCCCCAACATCTACAACTTGGTCCATTGCTCAAACTGTTAGCCTCACATGCTCAATATCCCAGCCAGCTCCACAGGCTCAAGCAATTGTGATCTTCTCCGATACTATTCCCAAGCTAGTTCTTATCAACGTTTCTCAGACATCATGCCCCACCTCATGCCGCCAACATTCCCTGGCGCCCTCCCCGATGCTCGTGCCTTGCGGCATAGCGCACGCACAAACTCTCATCCTATCTCTCCGTCAAGCCTGAACGAGTCACCATTTCCGGATCTTGCAACACCACCGTCAGCCCTCCCATCTCTCTGTCTCCAGCCTGTACCAGCCTGTTCTATAAGATCAGATCGCCACGCGACCGCATCGAACGGACCAGAGTTTACCCAACTCAGACCAAGCCCGTCTGCCCGTCATGCAACCCGCTCAGTGGACCCACAAGTCATTTCACGGCTGCCTATGACTGCACCATCTCGTCCAATCGGCATCGGCCGAATGCCGCTGAGCTGCCTACTGCACCTACCTTCCTGCCTCTTCGACGACACAATCCAACCGCCTCCTCCACTCCAGAGTTCTCCGCTGCTAGATCCTCACAACCATTCGCTCCTACCTTTGCATGAGCTCACATTCGCTCTCAACTTCTCCTTCGGGTCAATCGCCATGTGACTCACACTGATCAATTGCTCCACCTGACTTGCGCTGTGCCACCTGTCAAGCAGTTAATTCGATGCTATCACACCGAGCCTTCACTTCGCTCAAAGCCACGCCTCAAGAATCTCTCCTCCTTCACAATCCAGCCTTTCACCTCTATTCTACCGACACGGGCCTCATGCCCGCACTCTATCCTCCTAACTGTGCTCCTTCGCCACATATGACGGAGACTGTTCATAACCTGCTCCATTATTCACATCTCATTCGAAACCTTCATAATCCATTCCCAGATCAATCTTGACTACTCATCCTCTCTGCTACTTCCTTCCAATATGCATTTAGTCCTGCATTTGATCATAGTTATTCTACTGTCCGACTCGTAACTAAACTGCTCGACCTGTGATGACCTCGTCATTTCAGTGGGCACTATGTCAATAGGTTAGTCCCGAAAAATGATATAAAGTTGCTATAAAATGAATGTAAGACATCCAAGAATGATAATATAACAACACAAAACAATCAAAAATTATAGATACAGTGGAGACGTATCACGTTACCTTGATGAAGGCATCGTTGTGGAACTTCTGTCGACCCACTCATGCTGCTCCCGGGTAAACCCTAGGAACTAGTCTTCCAGATCAGACGATGGTGGTACTACGGTGTCGTTTCTCTCTTGGGAGCATCATTTGTGGAGCAGCGCTGGAAGACAGAGGTAGGAGGTTGAGTGGCTTCGTCTTGCACGGAGCTTCGGTGGAGATGTCAAGTCATGTCTGGCCAGCAGGTGCTATGTTGTGTCATGCCTGGCCAGCAGGTGCTACACACGACAGATCCTCTAGAATCTTCGTGTCTGGATGGACGAGCGCAGGGCGGTGGCGCCGTTGGGCACCATGGTGGCGTCAATAGATGGACGGACTGGCGAAGATGATGCGGATCTCTCTCCTGAAGATGGGTCAATGGTCCGATGATGATGGCGGCTTCTAAAACGTGTGCATGTGGTGTACACTTTATGTCTGCTGCACCGGCTACTCGTTTCGATACGTTATGTGGATGGATCAGCGACAACGCCGGTTCTAGATATGGGGTGTGAAAGCACTCCACATTATCGAGTTTTGTAGGTGTGACTGGTGGCTTCAGATAGCTTGATGTATGTTCTTGTTAGGCCTTTGTTGAATAATAAATAAAGATGGTCTTATGCATTGATTGATGTAGAGGCCGAGGGTTTTAACCTCCATTAGAAAACCTACAACCACGCCCTCTGACATTCGCAAGAAGCCCTCGTCGGTACCTCTCAAGGTGCAAAACCTCGTCCCACCCTGACGGTACATCTCCGGGTGCAAAATGTTGGCTACATGATTACAGCTCTGTCTAGAGGATTTGGGTTCCAGCGTGATCAGTCCCCGGGGTCTGCACCCGTTCAATACTGGAGAGACGTTTACTAGACAAGATGGGATGGATATCTACCATGCTCCCTCAATGTCTGTCCCTCCGTCTGTCGCCATTAAACAAGCTCGTCGGCCGACAAACCAACTCTAGCGCACGAGCATTGGCGCACCCAAATGCTTAGCCTCATCGGCATCCAATATTTACAGGCGTCAACACCCGGCTGGAGGGCTCACAACACACCACAACCCAACTTCTTCACATCTTCCTCCCGTGCACCGCACCCGCCATGAACGCTCTATAGGAGATCCTCTCGACGGAGTAGAAGCATGAGGTAGCTCCCTTGCTGGCGCTTGGCACACGCGCCTTGTCAGGCGGATCGAGGCCTGCATGCCGACCAACTCGCCCGAGGTCTCCGACAACGAACCCATGATGGAGACGGGCTTTGATACTTCTCCGACGTATCTATAAATTTTGATTGTTCCATGCTATTTTATTACCCGTTTTGGATGTTTATGGGCTTTAATCTAAACTATTATATCATTTTTGGGACTAACCTACCAACCGGAGGCCCAGCCCGAATTGCTGTTTTTTTGCCTATTTCAGTGTTTCGAAGAAAAGGAATATCAAATGGAGTCCAAACGGAATGAAACCTTCGGGAGCGATCTTTTTGGAACAAACGCAATCCAGGAGACTTGGAGTGGACGTGAAGAAGCAGCCGAGGCGGCCACAAGGCAGGAGGGCGCGGCCTAGGGGGTGGGCGCCCCCCCCACCCTCGTGGGCCCCTCATGGCTCCCTGATACGTCTCCGTCGTATCTATAATTTTTGATTGTTCCATGCCAATATTATTCACTTTCATATACTTTTTGGCAACTTTTTATATTATTTTTGGGACTATCTTATTGATCCAAATTGCTCAATGCGAGTTCTGCATTGCATGTTTTATGTTTCGTAGAATATCCATATCAAACGGAGTCCAAACGGAATAAAAACGGACGGAGCTTATTTTTGGAAAATATGGAAAAATACGGAAGAAAAATCCACGCGAGACGGTGCCCGAGGTGGTCACGAGGTAGGGGGCGCGCCTGCCCCCCTGGGCGCGCCCCCTACCCTCGTGAGCCCACCGTAAGGTGGTTGATGCTATTCTTTTGCCGCAAGAAAGCTAATATTCGAAAAAAAATCACGGCGAAGGTTTCAGGCCAATCGGAGTTACGGATCTCCATATATACACGAAACGGTGAAACAGAGCCAGAATAGAACGCAGAAACAGAGAGATAGATCCAATCTCGGAGGGGCTCTCGCCCCTCCCAAGCCATGGGAGCCAAGGACCAGAGGGGAAACCCATCTCCCATCTAGGGAGAAGGTCAAGGAAGAAGAAGAAGAAGAAGGGGGGCTCTCTCCCCCTTGCTTCCGATGGCGCCGAACGCACGGGGCCATCATCATCACCGCGATCTTCACCAACACCTCCGCCATCTTCACCAACATCTCCATCACCTTCCCCATCGTATTCAGCGGTCCACTCTCCGCAACCCGCTGTACCCTCTACTTGAACATGGTGCTTTATGCTTCATATTATTATCCAATGATGTGTTGCCATCCTATGATGTCTGAGTAGATTTTTGTTGTCCTATCGGTGATTGATGAATTTCTATGATTGGTTTGAGTTGCATGTTTTATTATTGGTGCTGTCCTATTGTGCCCTCCGTGTCACGCAAGTGTGAGGGATTCCCGCTGTAGGGTTTGCAATATGTTTATGATTTGCTTATGGTGGGTGGCGTGAGTGACAGAAGCACAGACCCGAGTAAGTAGGTTGTTCACGTATGGGATAAAAGGGGACTTGATGCCTTAATGCTATGGTTGGGTTTTACCTTAATGAATCTTTAGTAGTTGCGGATGCTTTCTAGAGTTCCAATCATAAGTGCATATGATCCAAGTAGAGAAAGTATGTTAGCTTATGCCTCTCCCTCAAATAAAATTGCAATAGTGATTACCGGTCTAGTAACATAGTCAATTGCTTAGGGACAATTCCACAACTCCTACCACCACTTTTCCACACTCGCTATATTTACTTTATTGCTTCTTTATCTAAACAGCCCCTAGCTTTTATTTACGCGTTCTTTACTTTCTTGCAAACCTATCCAACAACACCTACAAAGTACCTCTAGTTTCATACTTGTTCTAGGTAAAGCGAACGTCAAGCGTGCGTAGAGTCGTATCATTGGCCGATAGGACTTGAGAGAGTATTTGTTCTACCTTTAGCTCCTCGTTTGGTTCGACACTCTTACTTTGGCCTTTACTATGTGTGCATGAATTGTTCTCTTATGACATGCCGATGCATAGGAAGAGAGTTAGACTTTGTTGTTGCATGATATATGTTACTTTGTGCTAACTACTAAATTACAAATCATTGTTAATTCAAAATTGGCTTTGATATACCTTGGGATCCGGGTGGATTCATTATTGGAGCACTAAATGCCTAGCTTAATGGCTTTAAAGAAAGCGCTGCCAGGGAGACAACCCGGAAGTTTTAGAGAGTCATTTATTTCTGTTGAGTGCTTTCATATAGTTTAAAAACAACAAAAGTAAAGAGGGGAACCCAAAACTTTTCAAAGAGAGAAGTGAAAGTGAGAGAGACGAGCATTGTGAAAGTGGGGGACGTCCTGGAACTTTGTTCATGCCCATGGGAACTTTGTGAATCTTAATTACAGAAACTTTTCAATAAAAATAATTATCCCCTTGTACAATTCCATTGTATTATAAAAATAATGTGCTAAGGTTTGCCTTTAGGATGTTTACAATGCTTGTTGGTTTGTACGGTGCCGGACAAAAACTTTGGCTGTAGTGCATGATTTTACATTTTTAACTGGAAAGTCAAATGGTTCTGATTCCTTTTGCACTGTCTTGCTGTACAACTTGTTTATTTTTCCTAATTTTGGTAGAATTTTTGGGGTACATAAGTATGGTGGATGTTCATATTGCTACAGACTGTTCTGTTTTAGACAGATTCTGTTTTTGATGCATAGTTTGCTTGTTTTGATGAAACTATCAATTTATATCAGTGGATTAAGCCATGAAAAAGTTATATTACAGTAGACACAATGCAGATACAAAATATGAATTGGTTTGCAACAGTACTTAGAGTGGTGATTTGCTTTATTATACTAACGGATCTTACCGAGTTTTCTGTTGAAGTTTTGTGTGGATGTAGTGTCTAATCGAGGATGTTTCGATGTGAGAAGAAGGAAGAGAGGCAAGAGCTCAAGCTTGGGGATGCCCGAGGCACCCCAAGTAAATATTCAAGGAGACTCAAGCGTCTAAGCTTGGGGATGCTGGAAGCATCCTCTTTCTTCAACAAGTATCGATATATTTTTGAATTCGCTTGCTCATGCATTATGTGCAAGTCTTGGAGCGTCTTTTGCATTTAGTTTTCACTTTTCTTTTATGCACCATGCTGGTATGAGATAGTCCTTGGTTGATTTATAGAATGCTCATTGCACTTCACTTAA
The DNA here is from genome assembly GCA_021437245.1 of Aegilops speltoides. Classification (NCBI taxonomy): domain Eukaryota; kingdom Viridiplantae; phylum Streptophyta; class Magnoliopsida; order Poales; family Poaceae; genus Aegilops; species Aegilops speltoides. The sequence goes on from CM038143.1 coordinate 37,435,737, forward strand.
ATCTTTTGAGCATGGCTTTATAGAATGCTTCATGTGCTTCACTTATATCATTTGAAATTTGGATTGCCTGTTTCTGTTCATATAGACAACCACCATTTGTAGAATGCTCTTTTGCTTCACTTATATTTGTTAGAGCGTGGGCATATCTTTTGTAGAAAGAATTAAACTCTCTTGCTTCACTTATATCTATTTAGAGAGATGGCAGGAATTGGTCATTCACATGGTTAGTCATGAAATCCTACATAAACTTGTAGATCGCTGAATATGATATGTTTGATTCCTTGCAATAGTTTTGCGATATAAAGATGGTGATATTAGAGTCATGCTAGTGGGTGGTTGTGGATTGTAGAGACACTTGTGTTGAGGTTTGTGATTCCCGTAGCTTGCATGTATGGTGAACCGCTTTGTGATGAAGTTGGAGCACAATTTTATTTATTGATTGTCTTCCTTATGAGTGGCGGTCGGGGACGAGCGATGGTCTTTTCCTACCAATCTATCCCCCTAGGAGCATGTGCGTAGTACTTTGTTTTCAATGGCCTGTAGATTTTTGCAATAAGTATATGAGTTCTTTATGACTAATGTTGAGTCCATGGATTATACGACTCTCACCCTTCCATCATTGCTAGCCTCTTGATGCACTGCATTGCCCTTTCTCACCTCGAGAGTTGGTGCAAACTTCGCCGGTGCATCCAAACCCCGTGATATGATACGCTCTGTCACACATAAGCCTCCTTATATCTTCCTCAAAACAGCCACCATACCTACCTATCATGGCATTTCCATAGCCATTCCGAGATATATTGCCATGCAACTTCCATCATCATCATATCCATGACTTGAGCATTCATTGTCATATTGCTTTGCATGATCGTAAGATAGCTAGCATGATGTTTTCATGGCTTGTCTGTTTTTTGATGTCATTGCTACGCTAGATCATTGCACATCCCGGTACACTGCCAGAGGCATTCATATAGAGTCATATCTTTGTTCTAGATATCGAGTTGTAATATTGAGTTGTAAGTAAATAGAAGTGTGATGATCATCATTATTAGAGCATTGCCCCAGTGAGGAAAGGATGATAGAGACAATGATTCCCCCACAAGTTGGGATGAGACTCCGGACTTTATGAAAAATAAAAGAGGCCAAAGAAGCCCAAATATAAAAAAAGAGGCCAAAGAAGCCCACCAAAAGAAAATAAAATAAAATAAAAAGAAAATAAAAAATGAGAGAAAAAGAGAGAAGGGGCAATGTTACTATCCTTTTACCACACTTGTGCTTCAGAGTAGCACCATGTTCTTCATAGAGAGAGCCTCCTATGCTTTCACTTTCATATACTAGTGGGAATTTTCATTACAGAACTTGGCTTGTATATTCCGATGATGGGCTTCCTCAAACGCCCGAGGTCTTCATGAGCAAGCAAGTTGGATGCACCCACTTAGTTTTCAGTTTGAGCTTTCGTACACTTATAGCTCTAGTGCATCCGTTGCATGGCAATCCCTACTCACTCGCATTGATATCTATTGATGGGCATCTCCATAGCCCGTTGATACGCCTAGTCGATGTGAGACTTTCTCCTTTTTTGTCTTCTCCACATAAACCCCACCATCATATTCTATTTCACCTATAGTGTTATGTCCATGGCTCACGCTCATGTATTGTGTGAAAGTTGAAAAAGTTTGAGATTATTAAAGTATGAAACAATTGCTTGGCTTGTCATCGGGGTTGTGCATGATTAATTACTTTGTGTGATGAAGATAGAGCAACAGCCAGACTATATGATTTTGTAGGGATAACTTTCTTTGGCCATGTTGTTTTGAAAAGACATGATTGCTTTATTAGTACGCTCGAAGTATTATTGCTTTTATGTCAAATGATAGACTATTGCTTTGAATCACTCGTGTCTTAATATTCATGCCATGATTAGACATATGATCAAGATTATGCTAGGTAGCATTCCACATCAAAAATTATTCTTTTTTATCATTTACCTACTCAAGGACGAGCAGGAATTAAGCTTGGGGATGTTGATACGTCTCCGTCGTATCTATAATTTTTGATTGTTCCATGCCAATATTATTCGCTTTCATATACTTTTTGGCAACTTTTTATATTATTTTTGGGACTAACTTATTGATCCAGTGCCCAGTGCCAGTTCTTGTCTGTTGCATGTTTTATGTTTCGCAGAATATCCATATCAAACGGAATCCAAACGGGATAAAAACGGACGGAGCTTATTTTTGGAAAATATGGAAAAATACGAAAGAAAAATCCACGCGAGACGGTGCCCGAGGTGGTCACGAGGTAGGGGGGCGCGCCTGCCCCCCTGGGCACGCCCCCTACCCTCGTGAGCCCACCGTAAGGCGGTTGATGCTATTCTTTTGCCGCAAGAAAGCTAATATTCAAAAAAAAATCACGGCGAAGGTTTCAGGCCAATCGGAGTTACGGATCTCCATATATACACGAAACGGTGAAACAGAGCCAGAATAGAACGCAGAAACAGAGAGATAGATCCAATCTCGGAGGGGCTCTCGCCCCTCCCAAGCCATGGGAGCCAAGGACCAGAGGGTAAACCCATCTCCCATCTAGGGAGAAGGTCAAGGAAGAAGAAGAAGAAGGGGGGCTCTCTCCCCCTTGCTTCCGGTGGCGCTGGAACGCCGCCGGGGGCCATCATCATCACTGCGATCTTCACCAACACCTCCGCCATCTTCACCAACATCTCCATCACCTTCCCCCATCTATATTCAGTGGTCCACTCTCCCGCAACCCGTTGTACCCTCTACTTGAACATGGTGCTTTATGCTTCATATTATTATCCAATGATGTGTTGCCATCCTATGATGTCTGAGTAGATTTTCGTTGTCCTATCGGTGATTGATGTATTGCTATGATTGGTTTGAGTTGCATGTTTTATTATTGGTGCTGTCCTATTGTGCCCTCCGCGTCGCGCAAGCGTGAGGGATTCCCGCTGTAGGTTTTGCAATATGTTTATGATTTGCTTATGGTGGGTGGCGTGAGTTACAGAAGCACAGACCTGAGTTAGTAGTTTGTTTGCGTATGGGATAAAAGGGGACTTGATGCCTTAATGCTATGGTTGGGTTTTACCTTAATGAATCTTTAGTAGTTGCGGATGCTTGCTAGAGTTCCAATCATAAGTGCATATGATCCAAGTAGAGAAAGTATGTTAGCTTATGCCTCTCCCTCAAATAGAATTGCAATAGTGATTACCGGTCTGGTAACGTAGTCAATTGCTTAGGGACAATTCCACAACTCCTACCACCACTTTTCCGCACTCACTATATTTACTTTATTGCTTCTTTATCTAAACAGCCCCTAGCTTTTATTTACGCGTTCTTTACTTTCTTGCAAACCTATCCAACAACACATACAAAGTACGTCTAGTTTCATACTTGTTCTAGGTAAAGCGAACGTCAAGCGTGCGTAGAGTCGTATCATTGGCCGATAGAACTTGAGAGAGTATTTGTTCTACCTTTAGCTCCTCGTTGGGTGACACTCTTACTTATCGAAAGAGGCTACAACTATCTCGTATACTTGCGGGTTATCACTCCCCTGACCTACCTCCTTCGCCTATATATATCCACGTACCCTGAAAACATCCAGGAACACCACGAAAAACTATTTCCACCGCTGCAACCTTCTGTATCCGCGAGATCCCATCTTGGAGCCTTCGCCGGCGCTTCGCTGGAAGGGGGATCGACCACGGAGGGCCTCTACATCATCTCCAAGGCCTCTCCGATGAGTTGTGAGTAGTTTACCACAGACCTCCGGGTCCTTAGTTATTAGCTAGATGGCTTCTTCTCTCTCTTTGAATCGCAATACAAAGTTCTCCTCGATCTTCTGGGAGATCTATTCGATGTAACTATTTTTGCGGTGTCTTTGTCGAGATCCGATGAAATTGTGGGTTTGTGATCAAGTTTATCTATGAGAAATATTTGAATCTCCTCTGAATTCTTTTATGTATGATTGGTTATCTTTGCAAGTCTCTTCGAATTATTGATAACCCACAAGTATAGGGGATCGCAACAGCTTTCGAGGGTAGAGTATTCAACCCAAATTTATTGATTCGACACAAGGGGAGCCAAAGAATATTGTTGAGTATTAGCAGTTGAGTTGTCAATTCAACCACACCAGTGTTTAGTAGCAAAAGTGGTATGATAATAAAGGTAACGGTAGCAAAAGTAAAGATAAATGTTTTTGGGTTTTTGTAGTAGTTGTAACAGTAGCAACGGAAAAGTAAATAAGCGAAGAACAATATGTGAAAAGCTCATAGGCAATGGATCAATGATGGATAATTATGCCGGATGCGATTCATCATGCAATAGTTATAACATAGGGTGATATAGAACTAGCTCCAATTCATCAATGTAATGTAGGCATGTATTCCGTAAATAATCATACGTGCTTATGGAAAAGAACTTGTATGACACCTTTTGTCATACCCTCCCGTTGCAGCGGGGTCCTTACGGAAACTAAGGGATATTAAGGCCTCCTTTTAATAGAGAACCAAAACAAAGCATTAGCACATAGTGAACACATGAACTCCTCAAACTACGGTCATCACCGAGAAGTATCCCAATTATTGTCACTTCAGGGTTGTCGGATCATAACACATAATAGGTGACTATAGACTTGCAAGATAGGATCAAGAACACACATATATTCATGAAAACATAATAGGTTCAGATCTGAAATCATGGCACTCGGGCCCTAGTGACAAGCATTAAGCATAGCAAAGTCATAGCAACATCAATCTCAAAACATAGTGGATACTAGGGATCAAACCCTAACAAAACTAACTTGATTACATGGTAAATCTCATCCAACCCATCACCGTCTAGCAAGCTTACGATAGAATTACTCACGAACGGCGGTGAGCATCATGAAATTGGTGATGGAGGATGGTTGATGATGACGACGGCGACGAATCCCCCTCTCCGAAGCCCCGAACGGACTCCAGATCAGCCCTCCCGAGAGAGATTAGGGCTTGGCAGCGGCTCCATGTCGTGAAACCCGATGAAACTTTCTCCCTGATTTTTTTCTCCCCGAGACAGAATATGGAGTTGGAGTTGAGGTCGGAGGAGGTCCAGGGGGCCCACGAGATAGGGGGCCGCGCCCTAGGGGGGGGCGTCCCCCTGTCTCGTGGACAGGCCGTGGGCCCCCTGGCACTAATTATTTCGCTAAAAGTTCTTATTAAATCCAAAAAGTGCCTCCGTGGATTTCCAGGACATTCCGAGAACTTTTCTTTTCTAGACATAAAACAACATCATGGCAGTTCTGCTTAAAACAACGTCAGTCCGGGTTAGTTTCATTCAAATCATGCAAGTTACAGTCCAAAACAAGGGCAAAAGTGTTTGGAAAAGTAGATACATTGGAGATGTATCAACTCCCCCAAGCTTAAACCTTTGCTTGTCCTCAAGCAATTCAGTTGATAAACTGAAGGTGATAAAGAAAAACTTTTACAAACTCTGTTTACTCTTGTTGTTGTAACATGAAAAGCCAACATTCAAGTTTCAGCAAATATTATGAACTAACCATACTTACAATAACACATAGGTCTCACAATTACTCATATCAATAACATAATCAGCCAGCGAGCCATAATAGTAAAACTCGGATGACAACACTTTCTCAAAATAATCATAACATGATATAACAAAATGTGTATCTCGCTAGCCTTTCTGAGACCGCAAAACATAAATGCAGAGCACCTTTAAAGATCAAGGACTGACTAAACATTGTAATTCATGGTAAAAGAGATCCAGTCAAGTCATACCCAGTATAAACCAATAGTAAGGAATGCAAATGACAGTGTGCTCTCCAGTGGGTGCTTTTTAATAAGAAGGATGATGACTCAACATAAAAGTAAATAGATAAGCCCTTCGCAGAGGGAAGCAGGGATTTGTAGAGGTGCCAGAGCTCGATTTTAAAATAGAGATTGAATAACATTTTGAGCGGCATACTTTTGCTGTCAACGCAACAACTATGAGATGGCTGTATCTTCCATACTACATGCATTATAGGCAGTTCCCAAACAGAATGGTAAAGGTTTATACTCCCCCAACCACCAACAAGCATCAATCCATGGCTTGCTCGAAACAACGAGTGCCTCCAACATACAACAGCCCTGGGGGAGTTTTGTTTAATTATTTTGATTTGCTTTGATCTTTTTGGATCATGGAATTGGGCATCCCGGTTACCGGCCCTTTCTCGTGAATGAGGAGCGAAGTCAACTCCTCTTGAGAATAACCCACCTAGCATGGAAGATATAGGCAGCCCTAGTTGAAACATGAGCTGCTCGAGCATACAAAACAGAATTTCATTTGAAGGTTTGGAGTTTGGCACATACAAATTTACTTGGAACGGTAGGTAAATACCGCATATAGGTAGGTATAGTGGACTCATATGGAACAACTTTGGGGTTTAAGGAGTTTGGATGCACAAGCAGTATTCCGCTTAATGCAGTGAAGGCTAGCAAAAGACCGGAAGCGATTAAGCGAGAGAGCGACAACAATCGTAAACATGCATTAAAATTAATTTACACGAATACAAGCATGAGTAGGATATAATCTACCATGAACATAAATATCATGAAGGCTATGTTGATTTGATTCAACTACATGCGTGAACATGTGCCAAGTCGAGTCACTCAATTCATTCAAAGGAGGATACCATCCCATCATATCACATCATAAACATTCTAATAGCATATTGGCACGCAAGGTAAACCATTATAACTCATAGCTAATCAAGCATGGCACAAGTAACTATAATCTCTAAATATCATTGCAAATATGTTTACTTCATAATAGCTGACTCAGGAACGATGAATCATCATATTTACAAAAGCAAGAGAGGTCGAGTTCATACCAGCTTTTCTCATCCCAATAAGTCCATCATATATCATCATTATTGCCTTTCACTTGCACGACCGAACGATGTGTATAATAATAAGAGTGCATGTGCATTGGACTAAGCTGGAATCTGCAAGCATTCAACTCAAGAGAGAAGACAAGTATTGTGGGCTCTAAGTTAAATAAACAATAATGCATATAAGAGCCACTAAGCATTTTCAATATAGTCTTCTCGACCCCCAAAAGAAAGAAAATAAAATAAAACTATTTACACGGGAAAGCTCCCAACAAGTAAGAAGAAGAACTAGAAATCTTTTTGGGTTTTCATTTTAATTTCTACTACAAGCATGGAAATTAAACTAACTAATTTTTTGGTTTTTCTTAAGGTTTATCAAACACACAAGAAGAAAACTAGAAAAAGAAATTTAAATTAGCATGGATAATACAATGAAAGAGTATGAGCACCGACGACTAGTGTGTGAACATGAATGTAAAGTCGGTCAGAAATACGTACTCCCCCAAGCTTAGGCTTTTGGCCTAAGTTAGTTTAATACCAAGGACCGCCGCCACTCTCCCCGGTGTAGTGGGAGGTGTAATCAGGATACCACTGGCTGGTCATCTACGGATCCCACTGGACAGATGATGCATGATAAGGGTCCAGCTTAGGTTCCGGCTCAGGTTCAGGTTCCAGAGTAAAAGCTTGGGCTAGATGGTTGTTCACCGCTTCCGGCGTGACGAGGCGATTTTCTGCAAGCAAATCAAATAACAGAGGTGCAGGCATAAGTGGAGGGGAGCCACCGGGGCCCACGAGACAGGGCGCGCCCTCTGTGGGCGCACCTCCTCTCTCGTGGCTCGGTGCTTGCCCCTCTTGCAGTTGTTTTCGATGCCTAAAATCCTCAAATATTCCGAAAAATCATACTAAATTTGCGGGGCATTTGCAGCACTTTTATTTTGAATATTTTTTAATGCACGGATAATTCAGAAAAGCAGACGGATAATACTATTTTTGCTTTATTTAATCTAAATAATGAAAGTAAAAGAGAGCATGAAGTTTGTGCCTTCTAGTTTCATCCATCTCGTGATCATCAAAATGAATCCACTAACAAGGTTGATCAAGTCTTGTTAACAGGCTCATTCCGAATAACACGGAACCGGAGAAATTTCGAATAACACTAAGTTACCTCAACGGGATATGAAAATCCCCAACAATAAGAATATCATACTTTTTCTTGACAGTAGGGAGAGGAAATTCAAAACCTCCAAAAATGATAGTTGGAACTTTTTCAATAGAATTGATGCTATGAACTTGAAATTGTTTCCTCGGAAAGTGTATTGTATGCTCATTACCATTAACATGAAAAGTGACGTTGTCTTTGTTGCAATCAATAACAGCCCCTGCAGTATTAAGAAAAGGTCTACCAAGGATAATAGACATACTATCATCCTCGGGAATATCAAGAATAATAAAGTCCGTTAAGATAGTGACATTTGCAACCACAACAGGCACATCCTCACAAATACCGACAGGTATAGCAGTTGATTTATCAGCCATTTGCAAAGATATATTAGTAGGTCTCAATTTATTCAATTCAAGTCTACGATATAAAGAGAGAGGCATAACACTAACACCGGCTCCAAGATCACATAAAGCAGTTCTAACATAATTTCTTTTAATAGAGCATGGTATTGTGACGCCCCCGATTCAATCGTACACTAATCATGCACGCAAACGTGTACGATCGAGATCAGGGACTCACGGGAAAATATCACAACACAACTCTAAAAACATAAATAAGTCATACAAGCATCATAATACAAGCCAGGGGCCTCGAAGGCTCGAATACAAGTGCTCGATCATAGGAAGTCACGGAAGCAACAATATCTGAGTGGACATATAAGTTAAACAAGTTTGCCTTAAGAAGGCCAAAGACACACTGGGATCAGATCGAAGAGGCGCAGGCCTCGCTCGATCCTCCTAACTACTCCGGCCGTCGTCGGTGGCTGCACGTAGTAGTAGGCACCTCCGATGTAGTAGGGGTCGTTGTCGACGGTGGCGTCGCCTCGGACTCCAAAGATCTGGTTGCGACAACCGTAAAGAAAGGAAAGGGGAAAAGGGGAATAAAGCAACCGTGAGTACTCATCCAAAGTACTCTCAAGCAAGGAACTACACTACATATGCATGGGTATATGTGTAAGGAGGCCATATCGATGGGTGAACTACGAATGCCGTAATAAGAGAGGGATAGCTAGTCCTATCAAAGACTACATTCTTGGCAGCCTCCGTCTTCTGACATGTAGAAGAGAGTAGATTGAAGTCCTCCAAGTAGCATCTCCAAGTAGCATCTCCAAGTAGCATCTCCAAGTAGCATCTCCAAGAGCATCGCATAGCATAATCCTACCCGACGATCCTCCTCGTCAGCCTGTGGAAAAGCGATCACGGGTTGTCTCGTGGAACTTGTCAGGTGTATTTTATTAAGTATCCGGTTCTAGTTGTCATAAGGTCAAGGTACAACTCCGGTCGTCCTTTACCGAGGGACACGGCTATTGAATAGATAAACTTCCTGCAGGGTGCACCACATAACCCAACACGCCGATCCCATTTGGCGGACACACTTTCTGGGTCATGCCCGCCTCGGAAGATCAACACGCCGCAGCCCCACCTAGGCACAACAGAGAGGTCAACACGCCGGTCTAAATCCTATGCGCGCGCAGGGTCCGGCCCATCGCCCATTGCACACCAAGACGTTCGAGGGCGGCCGGAAGCGACCTAGCCTCCCTTATACAAGAGTAGGCGTTCCGGTCCAATCCGGCGCGCGCCTCGTCAGCCGACGTCAAGAAGGCTTCGGTGATACCATGACGCCGGATACCCATAACTACTCCCACGTAGATGGTTAGTGCGTATAGACCAAATGGCTAGACTCGGATCAAATACCAAGATCTCGTTAAGCGTGTTATTATCCATGAACGCCGAGCAGGCCAGCCCACTGCCTCCTAGGTGGTCTCAACCTGCCTGTCGCTCCGCCACAAAGTAACAAATCGGAGGTCGTCGGGAACCCAGCCCACCTCTACCGGGATGGAGCCACCGTCCTTTCGGCCCCCTCATCGAGAATCACTTGCGGGTACTCATTGAGTGACCCGACTTTAGTCACCATCTCAGACAAAGTATGTATGTATGTATAGTATATACCCGTGATCACCTCCCGAGTGATCACGACCCAATAGTATAGCAAGGCGGTCGACAAGAATGTAGGGCCAATGATGATAAACTAGCATCCCATACTAAGTATCTAGGATTGCAGGTAAGGTATCAACAGATGTAGCAACAATGTCAGGCTATGCATCAGAATAGGATTAACGGAAAGCAGTAACATGCTACACTACTCTAATGCAAGCAGTATAGAGGAGAATAGGCGATATCTGGTGATCAAGGGGGCTTGCCTGGTTGCTCGAGACAAGAAGGAGGGTCGTCGGTGGCGTAGTCGCCCACGAGGCATCAAAGATCGCCACGGGGCTACCGGGAGAAGAGGGGAGAAACAGTAAATACATAGCAAGCAAGTGCATAACAGGTCAACAAGCAGAGCTAGACGTGTTCTAACGTGGTATGAGGTGATACCGGTGAAGGGGGGAAACATCCGGGAAAGTATCCTCGGTGTTTCGTGTTTTCGGACAGATGAACCGGAGGTGAAATGTTGCAGGTTCTCTATACTAGGGACGCGTGGCGGACGAACGGGCTGCGTATTCGGATTCGTCTCGTCGTTCTGAGCAACTTTCATGTACAAAACATTTTCATCCGAGTTACGGTTTATTTTATATTATTTTTTAAAGTTTTAATAATATTCTGAAATTATTTAATTCGAAAATTTAAATAGAAAATCTTTTGTCACAAGGGGCTCTACTAGACGGTGTGTATGGCAGTGGGGCCATAGGTTGGGTTTGACCCAGTCAATTTGACTGGTCAACAGAGGGTTTGTGGCCCACATGTAATAGGAACATTAGTAACTAGGGATTAAACTAACAGGGTCCCACATGTCATTGAGTGGCCTTTTAACTAAAAGGATTTTAGTGCGTGAGACCACCTGTCATGGACAGGTTAGGCTGAACTAGAACCTAACTAAGCTAATTAACACTAAGCAATTTGGATAGGGTCGGCCACATCTCCAGAGAGCTAGTCAGCCTTCTTGGCTGGGCTGCACGCATGCACATGAGGGCGCTGGTGGCCTTGTGTAGCAGCAGCAACAGGTAGCAGGGGCATCAACCAGCAGCAGCGCAGCAGGGGAACACGGGCTGCCAAGGCAGCGAAGCAGAGAGCATCGGCAGGCAGAGGAGCGTAACAGCCGCGGCAAGGCAGCACGCAGCAGAGCAAGCAGCGGCAGTAACAAGAGCAGCTCCAGCGTAGAGCCGCAACAAGCGCAGCTAGCAAGCAGAGCAGGGGCCGCGGGGGCGCGCCTTGGACGCAGCCAGGGTGAGCGACGGCGAGCGCCGGGAGCGGCAGACGCGCGCACAGAAGGGCGTGGTGCAGCGGCGAGGTGCGACGGACACATGGCTGTGGTGGCGCCAGGGGCTCGCAAGCCCAAAGCGCCGGACGCGGCGACGGCGAACACGGGTTTGATCGGGCGCGACCCTATAGCTCAAAATCGAGCGAACCTAGAGGCTAGTCTGCATCTACATGGGCACGGGAGCACTCCCGTGTGTCTAGCTGGCCCCGGGACGGCCTGTAGCCACGGCGGGGAGCACCACAGTGGCGGCGCGTTTTGGCCGGAGCAAACGAAGAAGACGACGGGACTATGACTATGGATCGAGAGCGGTTAGGAAGGGGAAACGTAGCGCAGCTCACCGCGATTCGGAAGAGGAGCTCGAGGAGGCCGGGGATGCAGTGAAGGCGACGGATTTGTCGATGGCGCCGCGGTGGCCGGAGGTTGAGGAAGACGGCGATGGCTGCGATACGGCGCGGCTCCGATCGATTGAGAGCCCGTAGATGAAGAAGCAGTCGACAGCGATCCTCCTGGACGTCTCCGGGCGGCGGGTGGTGGTGGTCGCGAGGAATGACGGCGGTGCGTCGGCGACCGCACTCGGGCGAACAAGGCGAGATGGAGAGGGTAAGCGAGGAGTGGGGAGGGAGCAGGCGCTAGGGTTCAAGAGGAGGGCTCGAGGGCATCAAGTAGGCGCCATGGGGGGGCGGATGGCGGCGTGTGTGCATCGCCGGCAATGGCGCCGGCGGATGAGCGCCACGCCCACCTCGCTTCAGAGCTGGAGATGGGGGCAAGTGGGGTGGACTGGGCACGGTGGGGTGCTTTTGCCCCGGTGGGCTAGGCCGAAGTGCGTGGAGGGTTTCTTTTCCCCATTCTTTTCGCCGTTTTGTCTTTTTTTTTAGTTACTCTCTTCTTTCTGTTTTTCTTTTAGTTTCCTTTTGAATTTAGTTTTATAAAATTACCACTGGTACCTAGATTTGCATTTATAAATATACTATTGCCCAAATAATTATGGCACCCATTTAAAATAGTTTAATATTTTTATAAATTAATTATAAAAGGAAATTAATTAATTGTTTTTGCTACTGTCTTATTTATTTTAGGGTAGTTAAACACTTTATAAAAGTTTGCTTTCTCCACCGTAATTACTTATGCATTATTTGGCACAACCCGAACAATTTGATTTTAATATTTGAAAACTTTAATTGTTTGCTTTTAATTAAATTTTGAATTTGTTTCGGTTTTGAACTATCGAGAGTTTATCAACAATAATCGTAGTGACGTGGCATCATTAGCGGGGGATCACTGTAGCTTAATTATCCGGGCGTCACAGGTATAGTTGGTACACCCGGATCTCCAAGTTTCTTGGGTATTCCACCCTTAAAAGTGTAATTAGCAAGCATGGTGGGAATTTCAGCTTTCGGTATCTTTCATTTATTTGTGATGATATCCTTCATATACTTAGCATAAGGATTTACTTTCAGCATATCAGTTAAGCGCATACGTAAGAAAATAGGTCTAATCATTTCAGCAAAGCGCTCAAAATCCTCATCATCCTTTGACTTGGATGGTTTAGGAGGAAAGGGCATGGGTTTCTGAACCCATGGTTCTCTTTCTTTATCGTGCTTCCTAGCAACAAAATCTCTCTTATCATAACGTTGATTCTTTGATTGTGGGTTATCAAGATCAACAGCAGGTTCAATCTCTACATCATTGTCTTTGCTAGGTTGAGCATCAACATGAACATTATCATTAACATTATCACTAGGTTCATGTTCATCACCTGATTGTGTTTCAGCATTAGAAATAGAAATATCATTGGGATTCTCAGGTGTGTCTATAGTAGGTTCATTACAAGCATGCAAAGTCCTATCATTTTTCTTTTTCTTCTTTTTAGAAGAACTAGGTGCCTCTAAATTATTTCTCTGGGAATCTTGCTCGATTCTCTTAGGGTGGCCTTCAGGATACAAAGGTTCCTGAGTCATTCTACCAGTTCTAGTAGCCACTCTAACAGCAAAGTTATTTTTATTATTTAATTCATCAAGCAAATCATTTTGAGCTTTGAGTACTTGCTCAGCTTGAGTAGCAACCATAGAAGCATATTTGTTAACGCGGTGAAGTTCATCTTTAACTCTAGCCAGATTATCACCTACGCGTCCTATCTCGAAAGCATTATTCTTTAACTCTCTACCAACATAAGTATTAAAACTTTCTTGTCTAGCCATAAAGTCATCAAATTCATCTAAGCATGGGCTATGAAATTTAGTAGACACTACTAGGGAAAACCCTAGCAATAGCGCTGGTTTTGTGCTCACTAGTAGCGCGGGTAGGCGCGCTACTAATAAGGCGCTACAGCTATTGCTTAGCGAGAACGCGTGTTCGCACGCGCCATCTGCTAGGACAAATAACTGCAGCGTTTGTTCGATACCACGCCATCGCTAAGGTAACTACTTGCAGCGTGTTTTTCATCCATCGCTACTAGCATTCTTTTTTTATTTTTTTATTTTTAGTGTATTTATGCGCCATCGTACAAATATTGATACAATACCAGTTATGAGGTTTACATCATTATGTTCATAACAGTGTGTCAAATGAAGGTGGATTAGGTTCAAGTGGAGGCAATATGTGGTGCATGTCAAAAGTATACTACTAATCCAAACTTGATCTAGTTTGGACTAGTAGTACTTTCGATGTGCACCACATGTTGCCTCCACTTGAATCTAATCAGCCAGCACAAGCTATTTAATCATCATCATAGTAATTACCACCAACAGTATTTATTTAATCACCACTAACACTAGCTAATAATAATCATCATAGTCATTACCACCAACACTAGCTATTTTATCATCATAGTAATAGTGTAGCACATCATCATCCTCAAACTCATTTCTAGCAAGCTAATCACTCCTGCTGCTCTCTCTTAGGTAAAATAACATAAAACATGTATAGCTCTCCTCCTTGATCAAGCTAGAGCATGCAGATGAACCTGTCTCCTAATCGTGGGTAGCGCATCTGTTTGTTGCCCCCTAGTACTTCTCTGCGCTCCTCCATCACATATTTGGTCCAGTCTTGCACTATTAAGCATCCGTCGCTAATCTTTAATGCACTAAAGTAATCTGTAGGATATCTTGGCCGTAAGCTGATAATACTCATGGTACCTTTAGTCTCGATCCCATAAGGCACAACATCCATCGGGAGTCCAGAACATCAAATGGTAACATACTTAGCAATGAAGTTTAGCTTCAAAAATAATGTATGGAAAAGATGCACTGAGGACAAATAGTAAAAATCTTACCATCCTTCCTAAATAGATGTGACCGTAGTTCATTACGAACACTATTGGTCGCACATTTTCAGTACTAACATTTCTAAATGCGGAAGAAAATTTGTCTTGACAGTATCAAGATCCTCAAGCCATGAAACATAATGGTGAGCTCCTCGCAGATTGAGTTCAGCCCCGTGACGATATACGGTCCTGTCTACCAAGTGCTGGACATGTTTGCTTGCACGAAATAAGTCGACAATACAAATTAGTTGTCAACTATTTTTGAATAAACAATATCAAAGACATAAATATGATTGAGAAACTTACATAATGGTATAACTGAAGGCGTCTGCACATCGACCCAGATGTCGGTATTACCTTCAATATCATCTTCCGGACGAATATCAAAGGTGATAACCATATCAGGCTCAAATGCATAAGTCTTGCATAGTGCTCGCCATGTTTTGCATCCAAAATAGGTGTAGTCGTCTGAATTGTATAATTTTGCATGGAAAATATAACCATGCTCGGTCTTCAAGTAAACTTTCTTTTCCTCCGTACTATGACTGAAACCTATCTTATCCAATACAAAAACTCTTGCATGGTAGGGGATACGCTAGTAGAATAGTAAAAAAAATATAAGTTGAAGCAAATGAAGCAGATGTCATGCTTAATTACGAAAAAAGACTTGTCATTGTGACTTCTGTATCCACTTGAAGTTCTCGCCCGACTTGATCTTCAAGCGCCTATCATCATCTAGGAAGATTCCGTCGCACAAGCCGCGCTTGTCTTCGCAGTATTTGCAAATACCGAAATCCTTTTCGTCGTCATACATTTCCTATGTTCATAGTTAAAACATTAATTGAAAATCGATCGAAGACAACTACCAGGATACTCAACACACAAATCCGGGGCACTCGATATTTCCTACATATTCTGGCACAAGTCATGCCAAAATTCACGGAAAAATCCGGCATGACCTTTGCTAAAATAGGACATATCGGCGCTGAAATTTGCCGAGCGGAAATGAATCAACACTCCGCAAAACATAGGCCACTCGGAGGTGTAACTGCAAACATGACCGCCACTTGGATATTGAGCAACACAAGATATACATTTCAAAATATCTTATAGGACTCAAATTAGCATGCATTCAATAAGCAAAAGTAAATCATCTCATGCGTCCGTACATCATCGAATATTATCACTAATACATCACGAATAGTGTCATACATATAACGTCACTAATACAACTAAAACCCTAGCACACGACGGTATCGGCGCGGCGGTGGGCACCCACAGAGAAGGAACCATCATGGGATCATAGCGGTGAGATCCCGGAGAACTCGCCAGTATTGGAGAACGACTGTGCTCCAACGCAAACAAGTAGCGACAGACGTGCGCGTCCTCCTCATCGACACGGTGGCGCACCACCTCCATGGAGTCCACGAGCCTCGGATCATCATCGCCCACGCGACCGCCACCAAAGAAGGTTCAGTCAACAACAGGTGGCTCCTCACCAACTCGCGCCCCGGTGAGTAGCGCCTCCAGTACCACTGGCGGAGCCCAGGTCCGGATATAGCCGATCTGGTCAAGCGGTGTAGTCCTTCGCCGACTCGACAGCGAGGATGCGGATAGGCATCGCCCACGCCGAGGCGGGAAAAATTGCTTTAACTAAAAAATAGCAACAAGTTCTTACTAACTAGTTCTATTAATTCAACTAGTTCTTACTAAAATAAACTTACTATAAATAAAAATATTCTAGTACCTAATTAGTACCAAGTTCTTACTAATTAATTAGTACCAGGAACCACTGCCCTAATTACCATCTAATTTGATGAACCTATAGGGTGGAAAGTGGTAGCGGATATTTCAATTATCCAACTATAAAGTGAAATAAGTGGTCAAATTTTACTCGTTTTATGATTCATCTTAGAAATTTGATTCGTGTTCACCCTTACATGAACCCTAACTCATTTGAGCCGCATCCGCATCCGATTTGTTTCCACTCTTACATGAACCCTAACTAATTTGATGCAACTAAAAATATAAAGAAACCCTAGGCAGAGGTAGGGAGAGGGAGGGCGGGCATGCTCACCTCGGGTGCCTGCGATGAGGAGGGCAGGGCGGCGTCGAGGTCGTGGTCGGGCTCAGCGCCCGGCGGATGGCGGCCGGCGTCGAGGTCGGGGTCGAGGCGGCGTCTGGGCGGCGTTGAGGTCGGGACGGGCCGACGTTGAATTTGGGGTCGGGGCGAGAGGGTGCGGAGGCTGGCGGCCTCTGGCGATGGCGGCGGTGACGGCGGGCAAGTAGAGTGAGAGAGTTGGATTTGGGGAAGTGGCGCGTGGGAAGGGCGAACCCGTGGTTAAGTCGAAGTAGCGAGTGCGTTTCAGAAAAGCGCGCTGCTATCTTAGCTTCTGGCTGCGTTCGTGATACATGCTACTGCTACTCCTTTCTCCCCCCCTTTTCATTTAGTTTTCTTCACATTTTATTTTTTTTCCTTTCACCTTATTCTATTTCTTTCATTTTCAATTACCTTTCTATTTTCTTTCCATTTAATTTTATAACCTTTAGTAGTAGCGAGTTTATATAAAAACGCGCTGCTACAAATAAAGTAGCGGTAGCGCGGTTCGTCATAGGTCGCTACTACTATGTGTAGCCTATCGGCTAAGCCGTGGGAATTTTAATACTAACGTGTTTACAGCCAGACACGCTACTGCTAGATCTTTATCTGCAGCGCGGTTTCCTCAGGCGCCCTACTGCTACTTAGCACCAGCGTGCTTTTTTGACCCACGCTACTGCTAAAGTTCTGCGTATAAGGTTTTCCCTAGTAGTGAGAGGGTATTTCAACTTTACATATCTATGAAGAGAATTTACCTTTACTACCTGTGTCGGGTTATCAAGACAATGTGGTTCTTCAGGTGGTAAATTAAGACCATGTATTTCTTCAATAGGAAGTAAATTATTAACATCTTCAGCCTTAATACCTTTTTCTTTCATTGATTTCTTTGCCTCTTGCATATCTTCAGATGAGAAATAAAACACCTCTCTTCTTGAGTGGGTTTAGGAATAGGCTCAGAGTTGGCTCAATTGGTTCAGAATTACTTCAGAATTGGCTCGGGAAGAGTCCAATTATTTTCATTAGTCAACATATTATTCAATAGTATTTCAGCTTAAATCGACCGTTCTTTCCCGAAAACACAACCAACACAACTATCCAAGTAGTCCTTGGAAGCATCGATTAGTCCATTATAAAAGATATCAAGTATTTCATTTTTCTTAAGAGGATGATCAGCAAAGCATTGAGTAATCGAGAAGCCTCCCCAAGCTTGTGGGAGACACTCTTCTTTGATTTGCACAAAATTATATATTTCCTGCAAGGCAGCTTGTTTCTTATGAGCAGGGAAATATTTAGCAGAGAAGTAATAAATCATATCCTGGGGACTACGCACACAACTAGGAGCAAGAGAATTATACCAAGTCTTAGCATCACCCTTTAATGAGAACGGAAATATCTTAAGGATATATAAATAGCGAGACTTCTCATCATTAGTAAATAGGGTGGCTATGTCATTCAACTTGGTAAGATGTGCCACAACAGTTTCAGATTCAAGGCCATAAAAAGGATCAAATTCAACTAAAGTCATAATATCAGGATCAACAGAGAATTCATAATCCTTATCAAGAATACGATAGGTGAAGTAGCAAAAGCAGGATCGGGTTTCATTCTAGCATTAAGAGACTGCTGCTTCCATTTAGCTAATAATTTCTTAAGATCATTTTTATCATTGCAAGCAAGAATTTCCATAGCATCTTTTTCATTCATAACATAACCCTTAGGATAACTTAGTATCTGCAACAAAGTGTTTAGTAGCAAAAGTGGTATGATAATAAAGGTAACGGTAGCAAAAGTAAAGATAAATGTTTTTGGGTTTTTGTAGAAGTTGTAACAGTAGCAACGGAAAAGTAAATAAGCGAAGAACAATATGTGAAAAGCTCGTAGGCAATGGATCAATGATGGATAATTATGCCGGATGCGATTCCTCATGCAATAGTTATAACATAGGGTGATATAGAACTAGCTCCAATTCATCAATATAATGTAGGCATGTATTCCGTAAATAATCATACGTGCTTATGGAAAAGAACTTGTATGACACCTTTTGTCCTACCCTCCCGTTGCAGCGGGTCCTTCTGAAACTAAGGGATATTAAGGCCTCCTTTTAATAGAAAACCGGAACAAAGCATTAGCACATAGTGAATACATGAACTCCTCAAACTACGGTCATCACCGAGAAGTATCCCGATTATTGTCACTTCGGGGTTGTCGGATCATAACGCATAATAGGTGACTATAGACTTGCAAGATAGGATCAAGAACACACATATATTCATGAAAACATAATAGGTTCAGATCTGAAATCATGGCACTCGGGCCCTAGTGACAAGCATTAAGCATAGCAAAGTCATAGCAACATCAATCTCAGAACATAGTGGATACTAGAGATCAAACCCTAACAAAACTAACTTGATTACATGGTAAATCTCATCCAACCCATCACCGTCCGGCAAGCCTCACGATGGAATTACTCACGCACGGTGGTGAGCATCATGAAATTGGTGATGGAGGATGGTTGATGATGACGACAATGATGAATCCCCTCTCCGGAGCCCGAGCGGACTCGCACCAGCCTCCCGAGAGAGATTAGGGCTTGGCGGCGGCTCCGTGTCGTGAAACGCGATAAAACTTTCTCCCTAATTTTTTTCTCCCCAAGACGGAATATATGGAGTTGGAGTTGAGGTCGGAGGAGGTCCAGGGGCCCACGAGATAGGGGGCCGCGCCCTAGGGGGGGCGCTCCCTATCTCGTGGACAGGCCGTGGCCACCTTGGCACTAATTCTTTTGCCAAAAATTCTTATTAAATTCAAAAAGCGCCTCCGTGGATTTTCAGGACATTCCGAGAACTTTTCTTTTCTACACTAAAACAACATCATGGCAGTTCTGCCGAAAACAGCGTCAGTCCCGGTTAGTTTCATTAAAATCATGCAAGTTAGAGTCCAAAACAAGGGCAAAAGTGTTTGGAAAAGTAGATACGTTGGAGACGTATCAATTATCAGTTGGTTTGGCCTACTAGATTGATCTTTCTTGCAATGGGAGAAGTGCTTAGCTTTGGTTTCAATCTTGCGGTGTCCTTTTCAAAGGATGTTAGGGCAGACAAGGCACATATTGTATTGTTGCCATCGAGGATAAAAAGATGGGGTTTATATCATATTGCTTGAGTTTATCATTCTACATCATGTCATATTTCTTAATGTGTTACTCTGTTCTTCGTGAACTTAATACTCTAGATGTAGGCAGGAGTCGGTCGATGTGTGGAGTAATAGTAGTAGATGCAGGCAGGAGTCGGTCTATTTGTCACGACGTGGTGCCTATATACATGATCATGCCTAGATATTCTCATAACTATGCACTTTTCTATCAATTGCTCGACAGTAATTTGTTCACCCACCGTAATACTTATGCTATCTTGAGAGAAGCCACTAGTAAAACCTATGGCCCCCGGGTCTATCTTTATCATATAAGTTTCCTATCTACTTTTATTTGCATATTTGCTTTCCAATCTATATCATAAAAATACCAAAAATATTTATTTTATCTTGTTATCTCTATCAGATCTCACTTTCGCAAGTTACCGTGAAGGGATTGACAACCCCATTATCACATTGGTTGCGAGGTTCTTGTTTGTTTGTGTAGGTACAAGGGACTTCTGTGGAGTCTTCTACTGGATTGATACCTTGGTTCTCAAAAACTGAGGGAAATATTTACGCTACTTTGCTGCATCACCCTTTCCTCTTCAAGGGAAAACCAACGCAGTGCTCAAGAGGCAGCAGGCTTGGACGACGACTCAGTGCTGGAGCCCGTGCCGGTGCATGTTGGCTTGACCATGGAGTAGGTGCAGGCGCACTTCACCGCCGCCATGGCAAAGGAGCAACCTACGATGCCACCTATGTCGGCGTTCTGGCAGATAGAGGAACCTGTTCCCTCCCGAGCAGCATCGGCTGGCGGAGGGCCAAATCTATGGCGAGCACACGAGTAAGGAGGCCGTGGCGACCATAGCCACAGCGAAACGCAACTTCGTGGACGAGCAGCTGGCGCTCTATAAGGCCGCACATGCTCAAGCAGCCACTCGCAACGTAGAGCTGATGCTCGGACATGGAGACAACACTAGCGATCGAGGACGAGAACGCCGCTAGGATGAGTAGAGCATGGGAGATGGCGGGGCATTGTGTCCCCAGTGGGCCGATTCGTCTTGCATGTTCTACTCTTCCTCGCGGTGACGACACCTTCACTTCGTGGGTCTTATCTCCGTCGCTCATGGAGACGACAGATGGAGGACATGGTCGTGGAAAGGAAATAACAAGGACTTGGATGGCGGGCATTGCCATAGGCTGGGTTTAGGTCTGGTTCTCCATTTTTTTAACGAAAGTTGTTCGAAATGTAATGAATGTGCTCTGGTTTGTATTAAAATCATCCGATTTGCATGTAATTTGTTCAGTTTTGTTGAAATTAAGTTTGAAATGTATGCGAATAGCTTTAGATGACCGGCTCTCGCATAAGTGTCCGTGGACGGATGCGATGTCTGGTTTGCGGGCCGGCGTTGGAGATGCCTTCATATTTCTATGAGATTTGGTCCTAGGAATCAAACAATCAATCAACATAAGAAAAAATATGAATCAAACAATCAACATAAGGAAAATTCCTAGGGATCCTAATCTTTCAAAGTTATACTACGAAATTCGTTTGAATCAAAGGAACCCTAAATCTTTGTGGATTTTCATCCGTACACCCCGAAAACACCCTCTAGTTTGCTCGTTTTTACAGATTGCCACTGCGCCCGCAATCCCTGCCTTGCTCCTCTCGCTTCGCCGTCGCCGTCGGCGCCTCCGCCTCCCGCCACTCCCCGCCGCCGCCGCTCGCTCCCCCCGTGTCCCCGCCGTCGCCGCCCGCGCCGTCGGACGCATCCCAGCGCAGTCCCCACCGGCGCCGGGGTTAAGCCCTAACCCCCCCGCGCCTGGATGCCCCACTCCATCCCGAATCCAAACCCTCTCGCTCCATTCGGTTCTCAGTAATCCTAACCTGGTTTTGTCGCGCAGGAAATTGGCGGCCGTGGCGGCGATGGACATCTACAACGTGGAGGCCGCCGAGATCCTCGCCCACGAGACCCTCGTGAGCTCACTCACCACCCATATTATTTCTCTTCTTCTCTGTCCCCGTGTCTAGCCCCCCCCCCCTCTCCCTCCCCCCCAATCCCCGGATCCCCTGTTTCGAGATGATTTGAGCTGACGAGTGAAATTGCTGAGGTTTTGTGCCCATTCCTTGCTGCAGAATCTCCCCATCGGCGAGGCCGCCCCCATCTATGAGAAGCTGCTTGCCACCTTTCCGACAGCGGTGAGCCAGTTGAATTTTCCATCAAATGCCTGTTTGGTTGGGTTACCTGCTCTGCCGATTTTCTCGGTTCATGTTGCCAGTCTTCTGGGGCTGAGGCTTGAATGTGCACGCAGGCTAAGTACTGGAAGCAGTATGTGGAGTCATACATTGTCACGAACGATGAGGAGACCGCCAAGCAGATATTCAGCAGATGCCTGCTCACCTGCCCTCATATTAATCTCTGGTGAGGGGATTCCACATTTCTTTGATGATCTATGGCCACATGCCCTAGTTTGTGTTTTGGGGTAGATGAGAAATTCTCCTTCACTGTCACTGCATAAATTATTAGAGTCACTGTTTCTACCAACACGTTCCTCCATTGACGCCTGCGTGAGGTGTCAGTTTTCTTTCATTTCGCCTGATCTTGTTACCAGTCAACGGTGCCCTGCTTGTCTGATCAAAATTGCTGTTTACTTGTGATCACCTCATTGTTTTGTAAATACACAGTTGATGTGTCTGAACCTTATACTGCTCTTAGTTATGACTGTCATATCCTTTTCAACATAAATTTTCCAGTTTGGTTGCAACTGCAGTATTGACATTACCCTATCGGGTTGGGTGTAACTTGCAGGCGTTGTTACATCAACTTTATTAAAAAAGTAAACAGCAAAAGGGGCTCTGAGGGTCTGGAAGAGACAAAAAAGGCTTTTGATTTCATGCTTAACTATGTCGGTAAGTACCAAGTACTTCTATTAAGCGTTGACTGTAGATAATAAGCAGTGTGTTGTTATTAAGCTACTTTTGCAATAAAATTTTGATCTCCGGTTCGCTTTTTATTGTAAAATGAGGGCTTTTCATTCTCTTATGGAAGCCCCCAATCAACATGGGGAGCTTGCGGTACACGTGGGTCATTTGGCTACCCCTCCTGTTCTTCAGCTTCATAGCTTTCTTCTCTTCATGCATCTTCATACATGAACCTAAGAAGCTTAATTGTGACAGGTAATGATGTTGCATCTGGCCCTGTTTGGATGGAGTACATTGCATTCTTGAAGTCAATGCCGGTTTGTGTTTCTTCATTTTCCTGTCCTAATATTATTATGCCCTTTTATTTGTGTTTGAATTATTTCATTTGTGGTTCCTTGTTTGAAACTCTTCAGGTTATGACACCCCAGGAAGAGTCACACCGCATGACTACTATACGTAAAGTATATCAGAAGGCAATTTTAGTTCCAACTAGTCATGTTGAGCAGCTATGGAAGGATTATGATAACTTCGAAAATTCAGTTAGCCGCACCTTGGTAAGTAGATTTTCCGTTTGGATCACTAATCATTATGAAAAAAGCAGCCAGCATATAATTCCATTCATTCAATTGGCAAAAGACCAGTCTTTAGTCCTTTAGTAGTGTGAAGTTGTTCGTTTTCAGTTCATTCTGGTATGTCAGTAGTGTTCACTGCACTCGACCGTTTAATACAGTTACTGTTTTATTTTATTAAATCTCAAGACAATGCAAACCTGTCTTGTGTGCATTTCATATGGAGATCACTGTAACCTATCCATGTTCCAGGCAAAAGGCTTGCTATCTGAGTATCAACCGAAGTTTAACAGTGCTAAGGCTGTATATAGAGAGCGTAAGAAGTATATTGATGATATTGATTGGAGCATGCTGGCCACCCCCTCTACAGGCTCCTACAAGGTAAGCAGTTGATCAGGTCATAATGTTGATTTACACTAGGCGTGACAGTCTACAATTATTGTCTTTACAAAACGGTTATGTTTTGTGGATAATTAGTTTGGTAGGGTGGTTAGGAAAAATCTCATAATTATAATTTCCTTCAAAGTTTTTCTATCCATTTTCTCAATGCCATACATTTCTGCGCCAGTCGTGTTTTCTTAGGGAAAACTGTATGGTAAAACAGTACTAGTGTCACTTTTGATTGCGAACATAACAATTTGAGTGTGTTCTAGAAAAGCTGGATAACAGAGTTTTATCTATTATTGTCAATATATTTTGTTAATTCCACTTTTTGAGATAACCTACTTGAAGTTCCAACACCCTTAACCCACCACCTTTTTTTTTCTGAAAATCTCAGTATTTGTCCCGCAACAGAAATTTAGTTATTGTGTATAACTTTAACGTTACTTTTTCTATAAATGTGTTAGTAAAATCCTATTTAGTTATTTTTAGTAAAATCCTATTTAGTTATTTTATACTCTCTCCATTCATAGATAGATGATGTTGTTGATATGGACATGGTCTCCAGTATACAACTTTGACCGTTACTTTTTCTATGAATATTTTGTTAAAATTCTATGAAAATATGTTTAGTGATAAATCTAATGGTACCATTTCCACCCACCCAACCTAAATAATTTTTATATGTTGTCAAAGAAAGAGAAGTTTGACTGCATGCTTTCCAAAAACACCCGTCAATTTCTGAATCGAGATAGTATTTGAGAAGATATATGCTTACTGTTAAGAACCACTCTTTGTATCATTTGAAATGCACATAATTGAATTCAGACTAATGTCCTTGTCTTTCCCTATATGTCTTTATTCTCTTGTCTATGGTTTGCTGGTTAATCTTCCGACACATCGAATAGTTTTCTGACATCCTCTCTGGTAGAGTAGTAGATGCATGACCAGTATTTAACTGGCAGGTAACTCAGAACTCATTAATCTGTTTCACAGGAAGAGCAACAGTGTTTGGCATGGAAAAGACTTCTGACATTCGAGAAGTGAGTAAACATCTGCGTCAAATTAGCTAAGTGTAATCATGATTAATTTTCAGTAATATTTTCGGTTGATGCAAGTCTTGAAGGCAATTTTATTTCTTTGTTGTATATAGATATTTTTCATTTTTCTTCTCCTCTGCCCCAGTCAATGAATTTTGTTTTTGATCTCGAAAATTTGTCTGCAACCTATCTTTGAGTTCTTTATTTCCTGGATGAGATTCAGTGAGGAAAATTATCGAGTATGCTATGATTCTTTATTCTAATAACTTGACATATCAGTTTGTCACCTTTTTCACTCTCACTTCTTTCCGAGGTTAGTCCCTACATTTCTGCTAACACTAAGTATTCTGTTTACTGTAGGGGGAATCCTCAAAGAATTGATGTTACAGCTGCTAATAGGCGTATTACCTTTACTTATGAGCAAGTAAGCTAACTTCTGTATGTGAACATAGATGCACACTGGTGTTAAATCTGTAGTCAAATAATTATGCTTTGCATAGTATTCTAATTAGGCACTCTTATTCATTGTGGTCAACTGATGATATGGTGGCATGTGTAAACCTCATGTACTCAATGGCATGCATTTTTTTTCCTTTTATAGTTGCAGTTTTTGAGCTCTCTTGCCCCATGATATTGGAAAGAAGTCATATAGCTAATGACCCCATTATTTCCTATACTTCTGTTAGAATAAACTGTTCAGTCATTAGACCTCACCTTTACTATGCTTACCATTATAAGCGGGGACATTAATGAATTGTATCAACCTGTTTTTATTTTCAGTGCCTAATGTATCTATACCATCATCCTGATGTATGGTATGATTATGCTACATGGCATGCAAAGAATGGTTCTACGGATTCTGCAATCAAAATATTTCAGCGTGCTGTAAAAGCACTCCCTGGTAATTGAATATCCTGCGAAGTTCTCTTGGTCAATTCGATTATGGTAGCCAGTCCTGTATCATCCTTTTGGAATTTAGCGCCTTATACTTGGTTTGCCGGAAGATTAAGAGCAGAGTGCAGAAATATCCGTGGGAAAACAAACTGGGATATTCTAGGGCCTCCCAGCCATCGAGAAAGACATATTACTTTCTTACTGCCTTAGCCCTTGTTTGGATGGGCGAGGGTCCCATGAGCATGAAAGTTACTAAGTTGTATTGGGATCAGGCCCAATCCCAGTCCACCTAAAAAATGCTAACTGGCCGGAACCTAAATAACTGGTTGACGAATTGGTATATACTCTGGGGGACAGACAATAACTCCATAGGATGCCATCAAGGAACGCCAAACATATCTTCCAGGAAGGCTGAACACATTTCTAAGGAGGATACTAAATTAAAACCCACAGGACCAACTGTGTGAATGCGATGAGAGCCCACATGTTAGAAGTATAGAACTTTAGCCACAGTTCAGTTCACATCTTAGATCAAGATGAGGTACCCTCATATTAATATATGAATCTTTATAATTCAGTCATATGGAATTATGGATGTGCCACAGGCTATTAAGGACGTGTTACCTCTAGCTTGTCATGTGCAATCCTTTTACACTTGCTTCAGTATTAGGATCTCTCACTGATCGATCCTTACCGTTTATTGGATGCCTGCATGCGTGCGGGCATGCAGTGGTGATACCCACTTCAGTATTTTTTTAATGTGAGGCTTATTTAATCCATATTCTGATAGGATGTTAAATATGGATTGGTAGCAGCTGCTCCTAGTTACTGGTTTATCTTTTATGACCACTTATTCTGTATTTTTTATTCGTTATTCTGTGAACATAACAACTCTCCAGCTTAATTCTATCACACTGAGCGTGTGACAGGTATGCAAAGATGACAAGGCATTCTTAATGCTAATTCAGTTGCATGCTTGAACTGAGCAGTAGACTAGAATGATGGTTTAACTGAAATGTACTGTATCATTTCTTGACCTGTTCTTTCAACTCCTGAAATTATTTTGCCTATTGCTTTTCATAGGTTCTGAAGTACTAAAATATGCCTTTGCTGAACTGGAAGAGTCTGTAGGGGCGATTCAGGTCCATTTTCTTTGTTTGATAATTTTTCTACAATGCATAGCTTCCTTAGCACTCACATACTGCTACAAGCACTCTTAAGATCATTATTTTCCTTGCATGCGCTTTCCCATTGCAGCCTGCTAAGACAATATACGAGTCTCTTATAGCTGAAAATGCAAGCATGTCATCACTTGCACACATTCAGGTTTGTTCCCATTACTACTTTAAAGTACTTATGGTTATGGCTACACTTCCTGTGGTATCTTTACCATTCTGTTTTGTACTGCAGTTTATTCGGTTTTTAAGGAGAACAGAAGGCATTGAAGCAGCTCGCAAGTACTTTTTGGAAGTTCGGAAGTTGCCAAGCTGCACTTATCATGTCTATGTTGCATATGCTACAATGTCGTTTTGCCTCGACAAAGATGCGAAGGTTGTTAAAGTGATGACATGTATGCAAACATTTTTTCTGTTACGGACTGCCAGCTATCTTGCTGCGGTTCTTTATCTGTTTGATTACAGTACGAAGAGTATAATTTGCAAAAATAGGTTCAATAGGATCCAAGGCATAGCTTTAAGCTCAAACGTCACAGGATATCCAATATCTGTGCATAAATCACCATAATTATGCACTGTTAGTTTTCACCTTTGAGCCTTGTACCAGGTAACTTGTCATCCTAGTTAGTGCAATGTCTTCAGGTGCAGTCTATGATGGTACTTAGAAGACATCTGTTTGGGGTCTGGCCATCCCAGCTAGTTTGTCTCAGCAGAGAGGATCGAGTAGGCATGGCATACCCTTCTTTGTGCTATGCAGTACCTTACCAACCATTGAAAATTGCACAGATTTGGTAAAGATTATCAGAGGTTGAAGTGGACATTTAGACCTGATTAGAATTGTGGCCTGTGGCTGCAAGCCTGTGAGAACGCACCGGCATGCTAGTTTTTGCTGGCATTGCCCTTGGTTTATATGTATCCGTGCCTGCAAATAGCCTGGAGGCTGGAGTATACGTTAACCATAAAGGTGCAAGTGGTACCTAAACTGCCAGTTGACATCGTAATAGTAAGAGCTTAAATGACTGAATAATAAGGGATCATGTAGTATTTTAGGTTTCACCTTTTCACTATGTATTCAGTGTTTCTTCTGGTTGCAGTTATTCACATATGTGCAGTATCTGCTAAATATTCTCTTGTAGGTGGCTCAAAATGTTTTTGAAGTTGGTTTAAAGCGATTTATGCAAGAACCAGGATATGTCCTCGAGTAAGTATCCATTTGAGTATCATTAAACCTTAACGTTAATCTTTGTATTTTGGTCCATCAATGTCCCAACTCATGAACCAAATGTCTCCATTATTATTCAGTAATGTTAAAAATCTGACGTCAGATTTTTAAGCATGGCAAATCGTACGTTTTTTTATGGCAATTTATGTTGGTGCGAGGATGGCAAATTTAGTTTGCAAGAATGGCAATTTCTTGGCAGAAAAATGAACTGAGGCGGATTTGCCATGCTTGCCAACTAAACTTGCCATCCTCGGCAAACATAAATTGCCATAAAAAACATTCGATTTGCCATGGTAAAAAATCTGACGTCAGATTTGTAGTTGAGTCCTTATTATTTTATGCTACTTATTTTGTGTTCATCTATTGGCAGTCGAAAAGTGTTCATTTCACTGTCCCATTATTGACAAATCAAATTTGTTGATTTTTTGAGACTCTTGCTATGATTCAGATATGCGGACTTCCTGTGTCGCTTAAATGACGATAGAAATGTACGTGCATTGTTTGAGCGAGCTCTGAGCTTACTTCCTCCTGAGGAATCCGTAGAGGTAAATATTTTCTTTTATTTGCTCTGAGTTACTCAACATTTCTATATTATGAGGAGATGCCCTTTCAGCTGTGCATTTTTTTACAACTATCTTAATTGGCATTAATGCCTTGTGAGCACCAGCAATAGCAATAATATCATTTCCACCTTTTGGTGGTGTACCACATAGCCTTGGGAGCTCATGTTGTGGGATATTTGTTATAGAGGTGCAACATGCAAATAGATATAGATTTGTTTGTCTGTCTGTTCTCTGAATTAATATATGTTGCTATTCTTCTGCAGGTATGGAAACGATTTGCTCAATTTGAGCAGATTTATGGGGATTTGTCAAGCATGTTAAAGGTATGAAGCTCTAAGCAAAGTGCAGATATAGGTTATCATTGATTGTCATGTTCGGCCCATTAGGTGTGGTCCTCTTCACACATGCACTGTAGGGCGAAGCCATGAGCAATATCCAGTATCCACAATTGTGCAGCACTTGTATTTTTATGTCAGTTTGCATTAGTCTCAAGGTCTATGAGTTATTTATTGGATAGACTTGGAGATTCTCCGTCAAGTGCTTCTTATATTTAGATGGCCTATCTCTGACTAGATATAAATATAATTTGTTAGGGTGTTCATTATAAGTTGGATCTTTTGTCAGTTTATATTCTTCTCTGCTTTTTATGTGCCCAAGTCCTTTTACCCCCTCTAAAGCATAAGTGTGCTCATAAATTTTGTTTCCTCAGGTGGAACAAAGAAGGAAGGAAGCTTTATCTAGGACATCAGAAGATGTCATATCGTCCTTAGAGAACACACTTTATGACGTTGTTTCTAGATATAATTATATGGATCTCTGGCCATGCTCATCAAAAGAATTGGATTATCTGTCAAGACAGGAGGTACATTGACTATGCATAACTATCATTGCAAGATAAACTATTCTTTATCAACAAAATTACCTTAATCATATATATATATATGTATGTATATATATCTAAGCATGGCATGCTGTCTTAATATCCCTAATCACTGAATGACATCTTGATGATTGAACTATGGACTTTATGTGAGTTGAATCATCAAGTTTACATACACGATATATTTGCATTTGATACATGGCGTTGGTGTGCAACTTCCAGCAACAAGCGGCATTGATTGCGAAACTTTGAAGCACACCCATAAATAAAAAGTTGGACTACATCATCTAGTAATGATACGATATCAAAATTGGATGTAGCCCTCAAATTCTCTGCTGATTTGGCTAAAGAATGCATTCTTCACCATCAATTTATGTCGGATGCGGGCTGTATTGTGTGACACTTCAGAGAGTTCATGCTTGGTTTCCATTGACAAATTGCACTTGTAAAGCTTTCTCGATTTCGATATTGCAGTGGCTTGCAAAGAACATGTCTAAGAAGGCTGACAGGTCAGTTATGCTAACTAGTGGTGGCGGTTCTACCTTAGGTAAGCTGGCTGTGCCGTCATGTTATTAAAAGTGTTTGCTGATTATAATATGCCTATGAATTTTGGCTCAGATAAAGGCACTGTTGGAGTTGGTGCCAATGCAAAGTTATTGCCGCAGTCTACAAAAGTCGTCCGTCCTGAGACTTCTCGAATGGTTATTTATGATCCTAGACAGATGAAAGGTATTTATATTGATGAGTAGGCACATCGTTTAATGAGAAAGAACTGGATGCATGGCGGTTCCAGTTGTAAATGCACTAATTGTTCAGTTGCAATTGCCTATCTATCTATTCATGAGGCAGCATTGTTAATTTGTCAGGACCAGTGATTTCAGCCACATCCAGTGGGTACACAAAGGAGGTTGACGAAATATTCAAAATGCTTTCTCCACCACTCATGTCTTTCATCACAAATTTGCCTGCTATTGAAGGTACTGCTTACTGTACGAATACTCAGTGTCATCTGATGCATAGCTTGTAGAATGTTTGCCAGATGCTATTATATTTAGAGCACGTAACCGGTCCGTTTAAAACCAGACACTAACATAGGCTTGGCGCATGTTATTCATTGGTTGAGAAATGTTCAGAATTTTTGACTATTTCTTGTGGGCATGCCCTTTTTGTAATTGAAAGCATGGTTATGAACAAAATACTAGAGTGCATAGTCACAGCATAGCCTTATTTCTAAGTTGGTTTGATTTACATAATGCCTTTGCATATATTCATCGTATTCTTGTCTTTTCAGGTCCATCACCAGATATAGACATTGTGCTTAGCGTTCTACTGCAAAGCACACTGCCAACAGGACATGATGTTGGCAAACCGTCCGCTCCAGTTCCTGGCCCTGCCACAAGTGATATCTCGGGTCCCCGCAACCAAAATGGATCAGTTCGTAGACCTCCAAAAAGGAAGGCTGTTGAAAGTACTCTCCCTCCCTCTCCAATCTTTATTGGTCCAGAATGCCAGTATTGTGTTCGTTTAAGATTATGTGCTCTGGCATTTGTTGAACAATATATATTTTTGTTTACGATTGATTCAAGTTGAAGTTGTCTTATGGTTTAATACAGGCGGTCTAACAAACACAAAATGGGAAAGCTTATGTAATATGTGTTGACTTACTGTGTGCAGGGCAAGAGGAAGAAGACGCAGCAGCAGCTGCGCAGAGTCGAGCCATGCCAGACATATTCAGGCTCAGGCAGATCCAGAGGAGCCGCGGTGGGGGCCCTGCTCAGTCTGGATCGGCGGCGATGTCCAGTGGAAGCATGTTTTCCGGGGAACAATCAGCCAACAGCTCAAGCTAGTTCACCAATCTGTAGCTAGTTCTCTGGATTCACGTAGTTCGTTCGGTAGATATGTAGTTTGGCCGCTCATGGGGAAAGTTATGCATGTACAAATGTAACAGCAGACTGATAAACCTGTAGGCATGGCAAGTGCATTGCGCAAGAATGTGAACCGAAAGTCCAAAAAACGACAGGAGATTGCAGAATCAGTTTCATCTGGATGAGTAAAGGCCAAATCAAGAGAGAGAGTAGCATGATGTGACTGATATGCATTTGAAGAAGAAAACATGTGTATGTATTGTGATTACTGGAAAGCACGAATCTGAATACTGTGAAATACTAATAGTTGTGTCAATTCATTACCATGTTTATCAACTTTTTTGCTGTGGCCTGTAATGTAGGCATTGCGTTGATTATCTATGACATGTAACAAGAGGAAGAGGTGATTATCGACAATCTCCAGAGAAGATATATGGCTTCATTGGATCTTAGTAAACATTAACATCCTTCAGGAATAAGTAAAGTCAAGCTTCTGAGGTAATCATTCCAGCACAAACAATAGTAATCAAAATATTAAGTCCAAACCTTGA
Organism: Aegilops speltoides; assembly: GCA_021437245.1. Lineage (NCBI taxonomy): Eukaryota > Viridiplantae > Streptophyta > Magnoliopsida > Poales > Poaceae > Aegilops > Aegilops speltoides. Next base: position 37,467,651 of record CM038143.1, read on the forward strand.
ACGTTGAAAAAAAAAAACAATGCACTTAATCAAATGCGTAAGGGCATCTCCAACGTGGACCCTCAAAACGCCCCCCAATGTCCGTCCGTTTGGACATATGTGTTGACACTACAAGCCATTTAATGTAGTACCAATCGGTCCATGGATGTGTTCGCTTGTCTGAAATCCTGCAAACAACCAGGGAAGGATTGTGTGAGTCCGCTTGTCTGAAATCACTACTAGGGAAAAGCCTAGCAGCAGCGCGGGTTTTGGCCCTCTAAGTAGCGCTGGTACCGCGCTACTAATAAGCGCTTATAGCTAACGATATAGCGATGGCGCTGTTGACCCACGCCATCGCTACACATGAATAGCTGCGGCGCTCTTTAGAAAAGGACTCTCGATATTATCTGCGGCGCCGTTCATGAGGAAGCGCTCTTTGGTAAGTCGGCGCCATCGCTAAATCCCTCGCTACTACTAGTTTTATTAGTTTTTTCCTGCATATTTGTTTTTATTTGTTTTGCATTTGAATAGGCTTTATACAATAATCTTTAGCATATCATCCACATACAAATGTAATCATAGCATATACATACAATTAGTCTCATCAAATCATGTCATCATCATAATCATCATCCAACACAAAGTGGTCTCTCGTCATCAATCTCGAAAATAGCGATACAAGTCTCGATTACTTGCAAATACATCGTCATCCATCTAAACAATGATATCGCGAGAATAGCTATCACTTTGAGTACATGAGTTCGTATCCTCTCTCGCATTAGCGTGAACCTAAATTAAATCTTGCGTGTCGCCGGAAACCAAAAACCGTACACTGGGCACGACACTCCGCCACTTGTCGTATATATACTCTGGCGTAGCACTTCTTCGCCATCTATGATCTATGCACCTGCATCGTCACATGAGTCGATGATATGCAACATATATAGTTGAGCAATGAAAGAGCAGACTTGGCAAAAATAGAAACAACATATCATAAGCATAAATAACAAAGTTCATCATTACCCAAAATGACCTAACTAGAGTGATTTTCGCTAGTCGAGGAGGAGGACGGTTTAATTACATCACAAATAAAGTTTCACCGTGCATAACTCAACGTTTTGTCATAAAAGAAAGTATGGACTAAACGGACACATTGTCATATATCGACAATCACTCCATCATGTCGTGCCATCCATCCAAGTCGGGAGATAGTCATCGAGCTTAGTGAAAGGCTTCATGTCGAGACGCCGAGAGGCTATCCATGTTCGGACGTCTTCCGCAACATTTGTCCTTACGCATGGAACATCCATGTTTTTCCGACGACCTCATTCATGATGATTTGGGCAAGTTCGCTACTGGATGTTATAGAACTCAGCTCAAGTCGATGATCCTCGATATCTCCTATGTCCTTTGCCCATTGCGAGAATATGGGCATCGCCAGATCTAGGTGCCATGTGAAGGTTCGGTGATCCCGTCGGTACTCCAACAATGTGGTGTAGGGCATAGAATCCACCATTAAGAGAATCGTTTGGTTCTTTGGATGCGCAGAAGTCGGTCTTATGGTGAAAGGCGTGCCTGCCGCCCTTCTCTTCTTGTCCCTAATCTCTCCACCCCTTGTTTGGTAGTAAAACATAGCACTGTCGAGAACATCTTTGATGTGGGTGTAATCCTTTTTGTGAAGAGAAAAGTATAGTTTTCCCCCTCAAATGTGGCTAATCGGATCAAATACCCCCCAAACTCTAAAACTGGTTATTTAACCCCCTCAAATCTGGAATACCGGATAAATCTCCCCCTAGAGTGGTTTTGGGGAGGATTTCATATGGTTTTGCCTTTGACATTGTGCCACATGGCAGTGAACACCAAAAATTCCTAATTTGCCAGTGCTCGACTGCAAGCCGCTGCCGGCCGTCATGTCCGCCACGGGCCGCCTCCCTGCGTCCCCACCTTCGGCCGAGCTCCGCCCCTCGCATCCGACTGCGTCGCGTTCTCGACCAGCCGGCCCCGTAGCCGCCGTGAGCAGCACAACCGTCTTGCCTCCCCTGCTTCGCCTCGCCTACCTCCTGAAGTCTCCGTCACCGGCCGCGTGCGCACCAATCGAGTCCATGACTGACCTACCTCTTCGATCTATTGCCGTCGAGTTCTCCGTTGACGTTTCTTGATCGGTGGTGATTGCCGGCGAGAGCGTAAGCCGGTGTCGCGTAGGCGCATCCTTGGCCCATGTACTTTCCGGCAAGCTACACCCTTGTGCTTTCCGGCCGGATGTGTCCGAGAGACGCTCACGTACACAAGAGACAAGCAGGCACGCAGATTGATCGATTCGCATGTGAAGCTAGCTATAACTATAGGTACGTATTCCGGCGAGAGCGCCTGGACGAACGACGCTAGCTGCTTCTTGCAAGATCGGCGGCGGCCCAATCCGGCCAGATGATTTGGACGAAGGTCCGATCGGGGCGAGGCCAATAAAGGGCAGCCTTCCGGGCGGGGATGCACGACGTTCTATCCACCGGCGTCGCCGACAATCACGACGGCGGGCCGTGTCGTGCCACTCCATGTCGACCGAGCCATCGATGCCGTACGAGTTCGTCCCGGCCGTGCGCGACCTCGGCGCCAGCAGCAACGTGCTGCTGCTCTCATGCGTGCTGACGGATGAGACGAAGCACCTGGTGAACCAGGAAGAGATGAAGGCGCCGGGGAAGAACGGCATGCTGGTCAACATCAGCCGCCGCGGGAGCTCGTCAGGTGCAGGAGGGCGTCATCGGTGGCAGCGCCACACTGAACATGTTCGAGAGCAAGCCTGACGTGCCGCTGGAGCCCTTCTCCATGGACAACATCGACCTGTCGGCCCATAGGGCGTTTGTAACCTTGACGTCGCTGTCCATCCGCGACGTGATCGAGCTCGTCATCGGCAACCTTACATCTGGTAAGTGTTCAGTCAGCGACCTTTAGTCAAAACCGCCTAAAATGCTCCCCAAAACCACTCTAGGGGGAGATTTATCCGGTATTCCAGATTTGAGGGGGTTAAATAACCGGTTTTAGAGTTTGGGGGGGTATTTGACCCGATTAGCCACATTTGAGGGGGAAAACTATACTTTTCTCTTTTTGTGAATGTTCTTCGACGAGTCCAAGTAAAGAGCGTGGGAGAATCAGGGGTAGAGGATGATGAGGATGGCGCGCCCGCCGCTGCGCAAAATAAGTACACCTCAAATTAATTAGCCTCCACCGTGCAAATGAATTATTGAAATCGAAGGAAGGATAGCAGCGGATGACTTACACGGATGATAAGGCACGAGAATCGCCTCCTTGTCCTTATTGGCGAGCATGAAACTGATGATGTAATCCCTCGCGTATTCACGATGCTGTGCACAGACTCCCAAGAAGCCCTCGTGCATGTAGTACGGGTCAGCGACATAGATAAAACGTATCTGCTCAACCCCAATGATGTAGTTCATGTGCAAGGCATAAAGGCGGACAAAAGTAAAATCCAGCTTCTTCACGTGAAACATGTCGAATATGTAATCGAATCGGAGGAAGAACTTATCCGCGGGGAAGCAGTCGACGTACGACCTTTGCCGCGGAACGTTAACCACGTAGAGTGGGTATCCTGGATTTTTCGAGGCGATGAGGCCGTTCTCTACCCGCAGCACATCGTCATGAAGTCTCCTTAGATCGCCGAATCTGGCCCGTAGCGCTGTTTCAGGTAGGATTGGTCGACCGGGGATATGCCATTTATCCACATCGGGGATATCTACATGGTCCTGAAGCCGAGGCTGCTGAGGCGGCTGGATCATAGAATCAGCTTTTTTGCCTTTCCTCGCTCTCTTCCTAGGCTTCTTTACCACCGGATGGTCGTCAATAACACGTTGAGACGGTAATTTAGGCACCGACTCATGATGCTCAAACCCTGAGGAGGCGCCAGTATAGACATACTGTTCAGCGCCATCGTCATCCTCATCCTCATCCATGGCGACGTCATCAGCGACTAATGGAGCCACCTGCTTACCCCATCCGCTATCACCCAACCCGAAACCCGACGCTAATTGGGTAGGTGGGGTGTTGATGTTCATACCTTGTTGAGGCTGCGTGCTCGTGGGTGTGCTCCCGGCCGCCTCCAGAGGAAGCAGACTCTATGGCCACAACAGGACCCACCCATTGCAACAATCACCAAGCCGCCGCGGGGTCTCGTCGTCATCCCCCACTAGTATTAGAGGAGGCAAATTCTCGTGGCCCGGTTTGACACTGGCCAAGGAAACCTTGAAGACGTTCGGGGGGATCGACCGGCTGTGGAACAATACTTTCGGCTCCATTATCGTCCCCTTCCCCACGTCCACCTTCTGTTCGCCGATGGTGTACAATATGGTGCACGGGGTTTCGTCGGCCTGCAAAGAAAAGTCTGCGACGTGAGACATCCGAAAGGCAACGAAAACGGGAGATTATACATTTATATTGAAGGGGGCCGGTGTGGCAGATACCGTGAGGGCGTCGAGCTCAGCCAAAGAGGAGGCACCACCGAGCACGTCCGGTGCGGCAGCCGGTGCGGGAGCCGGTGCGGGGAGCGGTGCGGGGAGCATGTGCTGCCAAGAAGTCGCAAGGGAAAGTCCTCTGCATTTTTTGGATTTTCCATTGTCCAAGTGTGAACGCCGTCACCAAGGAAGTAGATATATCTGCAATCGCTTTGTTTTGCGGCAGCTACCGCTATTGCATTGTTTGAGATGATTTCTTCTCAACCGCAATCTCAACCTTCTTGTCGATGCTTTCTTGATTAACCTCCGTCTTTCCTTTTTCTCCTCCGTGGTCTCACGGTAGTACTTCTTCCACGTGGCGCCGTCTCCGACACCGCACGCGCGCCCATCTGACGGTCGAGTATCCACCGTTTGTTGTTTCAATATGTTCAACGCCTAGTTGAATGGAGTGTCCCACTTGGGCCTCGCCAATGCCTCGACGGCGAGTCGCCGCCGCAATCCGGTGCTACTCTCTCGCAAAAGGCACAAGGATCGTTTACAAATATGACTAACGTGTGCAATGAATCGATCGAAACTAAAATTACCAGTAGTCTCATGAACTCCGTAATGACCGGTGTTGTCTCATAAACCTTCTTCAGTGGGTCCCAACGGTGGCGGGCCCTAAGGACGTCACGCTCCTGCGGGACGGTGAAATCCGCCAAGGGGTCTGGGATGCCCAGACTCGCGGCTTCCGTGTCCTCCTTGGCCCATTTGGACCTCTTTCCACCGTAACCACAGCTTCTGAGGTGGTGGGTGTTGGGGAACGTAGTAATTTCAAAAAAAATTCTACGCACACACAAGATCATGGTGATGGCATAGCAACGAGAGGGGAGAGTGTATGTCCACGTACCCTCGTACGTCTTCACGAGCGTAAGCGGAAGCGTTACCACAACGCGATTAATAATATGTCATCAACATATAAAACTAGAAATGCTACAGAGCTCCCACTCACTTTCTTGTAAATACAGGCTTCTCCAAAAGTCTGTATAAAACCATATGCTTTGATCACACTATCAAAGCGTTTATTTTAACTCCGAGATGCTTGCACCAGTCCATAAATGGAACGCTGGAGCTTGCACACTTTGTCAGCACCTTTTGGATCAACAAAACCTTCTGGCTGCATCATATACAACTCTTCTTCTAGAAATCCATTCAAGAATGCAGTCTTGACATCCATTTGCCAAATTTCATAATTATGAAATGCAGCAATAGCCGGCATGATTCGGACAGACTTAAGCATCGCTACGGGTGAGAAAGTCTCATCGTAGTCAACCCCTTGAACTTGTCGAAAACCTTTCGCAACAAGTCGAGCTTTATAGACAGTAACATTACCATCAGTGTCAGTCTTCTTCTTAAAGATCCATTTATTCTCAATGGCTTGCCGATCATTGGGCAAGTCAACCAAAGTCCATACTTTGTTTTCATACATGGATCCCATCTCAGATTTCATGGCCTCTAGCCATTTTGCGGAATCTGGGCTCATCATATCGCTTCCTCATAGTTCGTAGGTTCATCATGGTCAAGTAACATGACTTCCAGAATAGGATTACCGTACCACTCTGGTGCGGACCTTACTCTGGTAGACCTACGAGGTTCAGCAGAAACTTGATTTGAAGTTTCATGATCAATATCATTAGCTTCCTCACTAATTGGTGTAGTTGTCACGGGAACCGGTTCTCGTGATGAACTGCCTTCAATAAGGGAGTAGATCTGATTATCTCATCAAGTTCTACTTTCCTCCCACTCACTTCTTTCGAGAGAAACTCCTTCTCTAGAAAGGATCCATTCTTAGCAACGAATGTCTTGCCTTCGGATCTGTGATAGAAGGTGTACCCAATGATCTCTTTTGGGTATCCTATGAAGACACATTTCTCGATTTGGGTTCGAGCTTATCTGGTTGAAGTTTCTTCACATAAGCATCACAGCCCCAAACTTTAAGAAACGACAACTTTGGTTTCTTGCCAAACCACAGTTCATAAGGCGTCGTCTCAACGGATTTTGATGGTGCCCTATTTAATGTGAATGCGGCCGTCTCTAAAGCATAACCCCAAAACGATAGCGGTAAATCGGTAAGAGACATCAGAGATCGCACCATATCAAGTAAAGTACGATTACGACGTTCGGACACACCATTTCGTTGTGGCGTTCCAGGTGGCGTGAGTTGCAAAACTATTCCGCATTGTTTCAAATGTATACCAAACTCGTAACTCAAATATTCTCCTCCACGATCAGATCGTAGAAACTTTATTTTCTTGTTACGATGATTTTCTACTTCACTCTGAAATTCTTTGAACTTTTCAAATGTTTTAGACTTGTGCTTCATTAAGTAGATATACCCATATCTGCTCAAATCATTTGTGAAGGTGAGAAAATAACAATATCCGCCACGAGCCTCAACATTCATCAGACCACATACATCTGTATGTATGATTTCCAACAAATCTGTTGCTCTCTCCATAGTTCCGGAGAACGGTGTTTTAGTCATCTTGCCCATGAGGCACGGTTCGCAAGTACCAAGTGATTCATAATCAAGTGATTCCGAAGTCCATCAAGATGGAGTTTCTTCATGCGTTTTACACCGATATGACCTAAACGGCGAGTGCCACAAATAAGTTGCACTATCATTATCAACTCTGCATCTTTTGGCTTCAACATTATGAATATGTGTATCACTACTATCGAGATTCAATAAAATAGACCACTCTTCAAGGGTGCATGACCATAAAAGATATTACTCATATAAATAGAACAACCATTATTCTCGATTTAAATGAATAACCGTCTCGCATCAAACAAGATCCAGATATAATGTTCATGCTCAACGCGGCACCAAATAACAATTATTCAGGTCTAAAACTAATCCCAAGGTAGATGTAGAGGTAGCGTGCCGACCGCGATCACATCGACTTTGGAACCGCTTTCCCACGCATCGTCACCTCATCCTTGGCGCTGCTCGCTTATTCCGAGTCCTGTTTCGAGTTGCAAATATTAGCAATGTAACCGATATCAAATACCAGTGCTACTACGAGCTCTAGTTAGGTACACATCAATAACATGTATATCACATATACCTTTGTTCACTTTGCCATCCTTCTTATCCGCCAAATACTTGGGACAGTTCCGCTTCGGTGTCCGACCGCTTGCAGTAGAAGCACTCGGCCGTGCTTTGGACCAGACTTGGGTTTCTTTTCTTGAGCAGCAACTTGCTTGCCGTTCTTCTTGAAGTTCCCCTTCTTCTTCCCTTTGCCCTTCTTGAAACTAGTGGTCTTGTTGACCATCAACACTTGATGCTCCTTCTTGATTTCTACCTCCGCGGCTTTCAAGATCGCGAAGAGCTCGGAATAGTCTTGTTCATCCCTTGCATATTATAGTTCATCACGAAGCTCTTGTAGCTTGGTGGTAGTGATTGGAGAATTTCATCAATGACACTATCATCGGAAGATTAACTCCCAGTTGAATCAAGTGACTATTATACCCGGACATTACGAGTATATGTTCACTGACAAAACTATTCTCCTCCATCTTGCAGCTATAGAACTTATTGGAGACTTCATATCTCTCAATCCGGGCATTTGCTTGAAATATTAACTTCAACTCCTGGAACATCTCATATGCTCCATGATGTTCAAAACATCGTTGAAGACCCGGTTCTAAGTCGTAAAGCATGGCACATTGAACTATAGAGTAGTCATCGACTTTGCTCGCCAGACGTTCTTAACGTCGTCGGCCAGCATCAGCAGCAGGCCTGGCACCCAGCGGTGCTTCCGGGACGTAACTCTTACGTGCAGCAATGAGGATAATCCTCGGGTTATGGACCCGATCCGTGTAATTGCTACCATCATCTTTCAACTTTGCTTTCTCAAGGAACGCATTAAAATTTAAAGGAACAACAAGACGAGCCATCTATCTACAAACAAACATAGACAAGCAAGATACTATCGGTACTAAGTTCATGATAAATTTAAGTTCAATTAATCATATTACTTAAGAACTCCCACTTAGACAGACATCTCTCTAGTTATCTAAGTGATCACATGATCCAAATCAACTAAACCATAACCGATCATCACGTGAGATGGAGTAGTTTTCAATGGTGAACATCATTATGTTGATCATATCTACTATATGATTCACGCTCGACCTTCGGTCTCCGTGTTCGAGGCCATATCAGCATATGCTAGGCTCGTCAAGTTTAACCTGAGTATTCTGCGTGTGCAAAACTGGCTTGCACCCGTTGTAGATGGACGTAGAGCTTATCACACCCGATCATCACGTGGTGTCTCGGCACGACGAACTTTGGCAACGGTGCATACTCAGGGAGAACACTACTTGCTAATTTTAGTGAGAGATCATCTTAAAATGCTACCGTCAATCGAAGCAAGATAAGATGCATAAAGGATAAACATCACATGCACTCAATATAAGTGATATGATATGGTCATCATCATCTTGTGCTTGTGATCTCCATCTCCGAAGCACCGTCGTGATTACCATCGTCACCGGCGCGACACCTTGATCTCCATCGTAGCATCGTTGTCGTTCACGCCATCTATTGCTTCTACGACTATCGCTACCGCTTAGTGATAAAGTAAAGCAATTACAGGGCGTTTGCATTTCATACAATAAAGCGACAACCATATGGCTCCTGCCGATTGCCGATAACCGGTTACAAAACATGATCATCTCATACAATAAAATATAGCATCACGTCTTGACCATATCACATCACGACATGCCCTGCAAAAACAAGTTAGACGTCCTCTACTTTGTTGTTGCAAATTTTACGTGGCTGCTATGGGCTTAGCAAGAACCGTTCTTACCTACGCATCAAAAACCACAACGATAGTTCGTCAAGTTGGTGCTGTTTAAACCTTCGCAAGGACCGGGCGTAGCCACACTCGATTCAGCTAAAGTGAGAGAGCAGACACCCGCCGATCACCTTTAAGCACGAGTGCTCGTAACGGTGAAACCAGTCTCGCGTAAGCGTCTGGCGTAATGTCGGTCCGGGCTGCTTCATCTCACAATACCGCCGAACCAAAGTATGACATGCTGGTAAGCAGTATGACTTGTACCGCCCACAACTCACTTGTGTTCTACTCGTGCATATAACATCAACGCATAAAACCTAGGCTCGGATGCCACTGTTGGAGAACGTAGTAATTTCAAAAATTTCCCACGCACACGCAAGATCATGGTGATGGCATAGCAACGAGAGGGAGAGTGTATGTCCACGTACCCTCGTGAGACCGTAAGCGGAAGCGTTATCACAACGCTGTTGATGTAGTCGACGTCTTCACGATCCGACCGATCCAAGCACCGAACGTCACGGAGCCTAAGAGTTCAGACACGCTCAGCTCGATGGCGATCTCCGGTCTCCGATCCAGCCGAGCTCCGGAGATGAGTTCCGTCGACGACGACGGCGTGGACGATGATGATGTTCTACTAGTAGCAGGCTTCGCCTAAACTCCGCGACGATATGACCGAGGTGGAATATGGTGGAAGGGGCACCGACACGGCTAAGGAACGATCCGTAGATCAACTTGTGTGTCTATGGGGTGCCTCCCGGCCCCGTATATAAATGAGCCAGGGGGGAGGAGGCCGCCGGCCTAAGGGGGCACGCCAAGGGGGGAGCCCTACTCCCACCGGGAGTAGGACTCCCCTTTCCAAGTTGGAGTAGGAGAGAAGGGGAAAGAGGGAAGGAGGGAAGGAAGGGGGGGCGCGCCCCTTCCCTTGTCCTATTCGGACTAGGAGGGGAGGCGCGGCCCCTCCCGGCTCCTTCCTCTTCTCCTCTTGGCCCATGTAGGCCCATTAACCCCGGGGTTCCGGTAACCTCCGGTACTCCGGTAAAATGCCGATTTCACCGGAACCATTCCGATGTCCAAACACAGGCTTCCAATATATCAATCTTTATTTCTCGACCATTCGAGACTCCTCGTCATGTCCGTGATCACATCCGGACTCGAACAAACTTCGTACATCAAAACTTACAAACTCATAATAAAACTGTCATCAAAGCGTTAAGCGTGCGGACCCTACGGGTTCGAGAACTATGTAGACATGACCTAAAACCATTCTCGGTCAATAACCAATAGTGGGACCTGGATGCCCATATTGGTTCCTACATATTCTACGAAGATCTTTATCGGTCAAACCGCATAACAACATACGTTGTTCCTTTGTCATCGGTATGTTACTTGCCCGAGATTCGATCGTCGGTATCCAATACCTAGTTCAATCTCGTTACGGCAAGTCTCTTTACTCGCTCGTAATACATCATCTCACAACTAACTCATTAGTTACATGCTTGCAAGGCTTAGGTGATGAGTATTACCGAGAGGGCGAGAGATACCTCTCCCGACAATCGGAGTGACAAATCCTAATCTCGAATTATGCCAACCCAACATATACCTTCGGAAACACCTGTAGAGCACCTTTATAATCACCCAGTTACGTTGTGACGTTTGGTAGCACACAAAGTGTTCTTCCAGTAAACGGGAGTTGCACAATCTCATAGTTATAGGAACTTTGTATAAGTCATGAAGAAAGCAATAGCAGTATACTAAACGATCAAGTGCTAGGCTAACGGAATGGGTCATGTCAATCACATCATTCTTCTAATGATGTGATCCCACTAATCAAATGACAACACATGTCTATGGTTAGGAAACATAACCATCTTTGATTAATGAGCTAGTCAAGTAGAGGCATACTAGTGACTATAGTTTTGTCTACGTATTCACACATCTATCATGTTTCCGGTTACTACAATTCTAGCATGAATAATAAACATTTATCATGATATGAAGAAATAAATAATAACTTTATTATTGCCTCTAGGGCATATTTCTTTCAGTGGGTCCCAATGTTCCTCTTTTGAAGCCCCGTCATGTACTTAGACTTTTCTTTGGCAGCTTCGGCCTCGCAAGCCTCCTTGAATATTTGAAACTGCTCTTCCGTGATTGTCGGACTTTCCTTTACAATCTCGGAGTAGGGTTCCCGTCGTTGATCTTTGCTTTCACTCGATTTTTCAAATGCCAACGCGTTGCTAAACTTGGTCATGGCGTGTTTGTTTATCTTCTTCATTGCCGGGTCCTTGTCTGGATCTTCATAATCCTTCTCATTCCGGCCCGGGAACAAGAATATCTGGTGAAACTTCTTTAGGAGGGAGCTCCTCATATTTTCTATCTTCTTTAGATTCTCATCGTTGATGGTGGCGGTTGTCCGTATGATGCAACCTATTTGATTGCCGTAGCACGCGCGCTCTTCCTCGGGCGCCTTTGGCTCAAAATTGCCGTTGTCCACCTCCGTGACCACCAGTCTAGTAGTCCTGAGTTTGTTAGGAACCCGTTGCCTCTTTGCTTTCGGTTCTACACCGGCTCCGCTCCCCGAGGCAGCACCGGTCTCGATGCCGGTCTGAATCTCAGCGCCGGTCTCAGTCTCAGCACCGGTCTGCGTGTCGGTCTCAGCACCGGTCTACGTGTCGGTCTCAGTCCCCGATGCCACTGGTGGGCCCAGCAACAACATCTGTTGATCGTCGGTAAGGCTAAAAAATTCGTCTGCCGCCCGGTAGACGTCGTCGCAATCACCAGAACCCTGTCCTTCATCGTTGCTAGCCATGTTTCCTATGATTAAATCTAGTCAATTAATTCTAGACCTAATAAAATGAATAATAACATAAAAAGGATAATTGTTTTAGTGAATGTTGACTCCTTCTGGTGCGGCAAATCCGGGCACTCGATATGTCCTAGTTTGTAGCACAAGTCATGCCGAAATTCACGGAAATTTCGCATGACCTTTACTAAAAGTGGACAAATCGAGAACCTGAAATTTGCCGGAACAGTAAATGAATCAACATTCCGCAAAACACAGGCCACTCAGCATCATTCCTCGAAACAACAAAGCCACTTGGGCACAATCGAACAACTTCAATGAAAAGATATAACATGATCACTTCAATGAAAAATAAAATTTGCCTAAATTCTTTTCCTTGAAAAATAGTGGTCTTTTCAAAAATCAAAAACCTTTGGCAATCTACTTAACCTAGCTTGTTAATCCAACGAACCTAATTAACCTACCTAGTTAACCTAGTTAGTTAATCTAGTTTACCTAGATAATTAACCCTAATTAAACTAGTTAACCTGACTAGTTCTCTGTCAAAGCCCTAACTAAGTTTTTGCACTAACCTAGATAATTAACCTAATTAAACTAGTTAACCTAACTACTTCTCTGTCAATGCCCTAACTAAATTTTTGCCCTAACCTAGATAATTAACCTAATTAAACTGGCTAACCTATGCATGAGAGAGAGGAGGGTGGGGCTTACAGATGATGGCTCGGTGGTGGCGGCGGAGGCGGTGGTGGCGAGGAGGCAGGGCGTCTCCGGTGACGGCGAGGAGGCAGGCGTCTCGGTGACGGCGAGGAAGGTGGCGTCGACGGCGGCTCCGGTGGCGTTGACGAGGCCGCACGGCTCCGTGGCGTTGGGGGCGGCTCCGGTGTCGTCGACGGCGCACGGCTCTGGTGGCGTCGTCGTCGGCGGCGAAGTGGGGCGACGGTGAATCGGGGAGACGGCGGCGCGCGGGGTGGGTTGAGGGATTTGGGGGAGAAGTGGTGGCCGGGGGGAAACGGTTTTTTGGTTAAGTCAAACTTAGCGGTAGCGCGTTTCGCAAAACGCGCTATAGCTAAGATAGCTATAGCGCTTTCTGCAAAACGCGCTGCTGCTATACCTATGTAAATATCTTCCTTTTTTAATTTCCTTTTCTGTTTCTATAGCGGGGGTCTACGACACGCGCTGCAGCTACGTTAGCTATAGCGCCTCTTACGAACAAACGCTGCTGCTATGCCTTCCTCCGATTTTTCGCTTTTTCGTTTACTTTGCTTTACATTTTATTTTTCCCTTTCTCCTTTTTCTATTTCTTTCATTTTCATTTACTTTTCTATTTGGTTTTCATCTTATTTTATTTTTGTTAGTAGTAGCGCTCTTCTCAGGAAACGCGCTGCTAATTATGCTCTAGCGGTAGCGCGTTTTTTTGAAGCACGCTACTGCTATGCGTAGCCTAGCATTCTGCCAATGGGAATATTAGTAGTAGCGCTTTCTCGGCCGCAAGCGCTACTGCTAAGTTTGTCTCTGTAGCGCGGTTTTTCTTCGATCGCATATAGCACTAGCGCGCTTTTTTGACCCGCATTGTTGCTAAATTTCTATGTATAAGGTTTTCCCTAGTAGTGAATCCTGCAAACTGTACGCAAACCAGGGAAGGATTGTGTGAGTCCGGACATCCAATGTACGCGCCTGATCGGTCGGTCCCACCCAAAACCCCTCACCCGAAAAACCCTCTCTATGCGAAGCGGTTGTCGTGCATTCTTGCCGGTCAGCCCGCTCCAGAGTGGTCATGACTCTAGATGGCAGTTATGTCGCCCATAGCGATGCGAACAGCCGAGCGGGCGGTGCCGCTCCAATGTCGATGCGGCGACCGATAAGCCTACTCCAGCTGGTTCGCCGCACTGAAGCCAACTGGCTGTCCATTCGCCTATGTAAGCACGGCTTGGGCGCCATCCACACCACATCACACATCCTCGCCTCTCCGTGCACCGCTTCTCCGCTCCTATTCGTCTTCGCTCACCTCCGCCGACGATGCCGAAGTCGTGGTTCTCTGTGACGGTAGGTGCCGACCGGATCTCCTTCAAGATCCGGATCTAGGCGCTGCTACCGTCGCTCTCTGGGGTGATTGATCTCCACAGGAGACGGATTGTTTGAGAAGGAGGATATCATCATCTCCTTCGACGACAAGCAGGAGCGGGAGCCACGCTTCTTGGCGGGCGACAATGATAGACGAAGAGTGCCAGACCCAAATGGATATCGTGATCGAGCGGTCGCTCGGGTACTGCGGTCCGACACTGCCCTCGCTGCCGCGAGCCCACATCGAGGAGGATCCGACATCGCGGCCGTGTCAAGGTGGAACTGGTGCCCCCCCATGCGCACGCGTAATCACGGCGTTCAAATCGGACGTTGTCTGAAGGAAGAGTCGGCGTCGTCGACACGTCACGTCTGGCGTGACAAGTTCATGGAGGAGGAGTCGCCGGTGATTGCTTAGGCACGCAGGCGAATCCTCCACTACCTTGGTGGCTTCGGCGGCAGCGGCTCCTTGTTGCGGAGCACCGTGACGACGGGGGAAATGGCGGCCAGGGAGGCGGCACAGAGGGAGTGGCGCAACGTGGCACGCCGGGAGCCGTTCGCGAAGTCCGTCGTGGCACCGACCTGGGTTCTCGTAGGCCTTGATCTCACGAAGGCATGGGCCAGTGACCAGGCAAAGGTCACATCGGAGACGTCCGTAGAGACTGCTGAAGGAAATATGCCCTAGAGGCAATAATAAAGTTATTATTTATTTCCTCATATCATGATAAATGTTTATTATTCATGCTAGAATTGTATTAACCGGAAACATGATACATGTGTGAATACATAGACAAACATATAGTCACTAGTATGCCTCTACTTGACTAGCTCATTAATCAAAGATGGTCATGTTTCCTGACCATAGACATGTGTTGTCATTTGATTAGTGGGATCACATCATTAGAAGAATGATGTGATTGACATGACCCATTTTGTTAGCCTAGCACTTGATCGCTTAGTATATTGCTATTGCTTTCTTCATGACTTATACAAAGTTCCTGCAACTATGAGATTGTGCAACTCCGTGTACGGAAGAACACTTTGTGTGCTACCAAACGTCACAACGAATCGGGTGATTATAAAGGTGCTCTACTGGTGTTTCGAAGGTTCATGTTGAGTTGGCATAATTCGAGATTAGGATTTGTCACTCCGATTGTCGGAGAGGTATCTCTCGGCCCTCTCGGTAATACTCATCACTTAAGCCTTGCAAGCATATAACTAATGAGTTAGTTATGAGATGACGTATTACAAAACGAGTAAAGAGACTTGCCGGTAACGAGATTGAACTAGGTATTGGATACCGACGATCAAATCTCGGGCAAGTAACATACCGATGACAAAGGGAACAAAGTATATTGTTATGCGGTTTGACCGATAAAGATCTTCAGTAGAATATGTAGGAACCAATATGGGCATCCAGGTCCCTCTATTGGTTATTGACCGAGACGTGTCTCGGTCATGTCTGCATTGTTCTCGAACCGTAGGGTCCGCACGCTTAAGGTTTCGGCGATGCGGTTATATTATGAGTTTATGTATTTTGATGTACGAAGGTTGTTGAGTCCGGATGTGATCACGGACATGACGAGGAGTCTCGAAATGGTCGAGACATAAAGATTGATATATTGGACGGATATATTTGGACACCGGAAAGGTTCCGGGAGAGTTTGGGAATATACCGGAGCTCCGGGAGGTTACCGGAACCCCCCGGGAAGTATATGGGCCTTATTGGGCCCATGTAGTTGGAAGAGAGAAGGAGCAAGGGAGGGGGGCGCGCCCCCCAAGCCCAATCCGAATTGGGGAGGGGGGCCCCCCTTTCCTTTCTCCTTCCCCCTCTTCCTTCCTACTACTAGTACTACTTCCTACTACTAGTACTCCTTCCTTCCCCCTCCAAATAAGATTAGGAAAAAGAGGGGAAACCTACTTGGAGTAGGTTTCCTCCTCCCTATGGCGCGCCCCCCCTTGGGCCGGCCACCTCCTCCCTCCCTCCTTTATATACGGGGGTAGGGGGGCACCCTAGGACACACAAGTTGATCATTGATCGTTCCTTAGCCGTGTGCGGTGCCCCCCTCCACGATATTACACCTCGATCATATTGTAGCGGTGCTTAGGCGAAGCCTGCGGCGACAGAGAACATCAAGATCGTCACCACGCCATCGTCTTGTGGAACTCCCCTCGGAGCCTCTCTGGATTGGAGATCGAGGGTGCGCCATCGAGCTATCGTGTGTCAAGAACTCGGAGGTGCCGAGTAACGGTGCTTGGATCGGTTGAACCGGGAGGACGTACGATTACTTCCTCTACATTGCGTCAACGCTTCGCTTGGTCACGAGTGTACGAGACAACACTCTCCCCTCGTTGCTATATCAGCACCATGATCTTGCGTGTGCGTAGGAATTTTTTTGAAATTACTATGTTCCCCAACAGTGGCATCCGAGCCAGTTTTTTATGGTTTGATGTTATTTGCACGAGTAGAACACAAGTGAGTTGTGTGCGATATAAGTCATACTGCTTACCAGCATGTCATACTTTGGTTCAGCGGTATTGTTGGATGAAGCGGCCCGGACCGACATTACGCGTACGCTTACGCGAGACTGGTTTTACCGCCGTGCTTTGCACACAGGTGACTAGCGGGTGTCAGTTTCTCCAACTTTAGTTGAACCGAGTGTGGCTACGCCCGGTCCTTGCGAAGGTTAAAACATCATCAACTTGACAAACTATCATTGTGGTTTTGATGCGTGAGGTGAGATTGGTTCTTGCTTAAGCCCGTAGCAGCCACGTAAAATTTGCAACAACAAAGTAGAGGACGCCTAACTTGTTTTTGCAGGGCATGTTGTGATGTGATATGGTCAAGACCTGATGCTATATTTTATTGTATGAGATGATCATGTTTTGTAACCGGTTATCGGCAATGGCAGGAGCCATATGGTTGTCGCTTATTGTATGAAATGCAAACACCCTGTAATTGGTTTACTTTATCACTAAGCGGTAGCGATAGTCGAGAAGCAATAGATGGCGAACGACAACGATGCTACGATGGAGATCAAGGTGTCGGGCGGTGACGATGGTGATCACGACGGTGCTTTGGAGATGGAGATCACAAGCACAAGATGATGATGGCCATATCATATCACTTATATTGATTGCATGTGATGTTTATCCTTTATGCATCTTATCTTGCTTTGATTGACGGTAGCATTTTAAGATGATCTCTCACTAAAATTATCAAGTAGTGTTCTCCCTGAGTATGCACCGTTGCCAAAGTTCGTCGTGCCGAGACACCACGTGATGATCGGGTGTGATAAGCTCTACGTCCATCTACAACGGGTGCAAGCCAGTTTTGCACACGCAGAATACTCAGGTTAAACTTGACGAGCCTAGCATATGCTGATATGGCCTCGGAACACGGAGACCGAAAGGTCGAGCGTGAATCATATAGTAGATATGATCAACATAATGATGTTCACCATTGAAAACTACTCCATCTCACGTGATGATCGGTTATGGTTTAGTTGATTTGGATCATGTGATCACTTAGATAACTAGAGAGATGTCTGTCTAAGTGGGAGTTCTTAAGTAATATGATTAATTGAACTTAAATTTATCATGAACTTAGTACCTGATAGTATCTTGCTTGTCTATGTTTGTTTGTAGATAGATGGCTCGTGCTGTTGTTCCTTTAAATTTTAATGCGTTCCTTGAGAAAGCAAAGTTGAAAGATGATGGTAGCAATTACACGGACTGGGTCCATAACACGAGGATTATCCTCATTGCTGCATGTAAGAGTTACGCCCTGGAAGCACCGCTGGGTGCCGTGCCTGCTTCTTGATGCAACCGACGACGTTAAGAACGTCTGGCGAGCAAAGCTGATGACTACTCTATAGTTCAATGTGCCATGCTTTACGACTTAGAACCGGTCTTCAACGATGTTTTGAACATCATGGAGCATATGAGATGTTCCAGAGTTGAAGTTAATATTTCAAGCAAATGCCCGGATTGAGAGATATGAAGTCTCCAATAAGTTCTATAGCTGCAAGATGGAGGAGAATAGTTTTGTCGGTGAACATATACTCGTAATGTCCGGGTATAATAGTCACTTGATTCAACCGGGAGTTAATCTTCCCGATGATAGTGTCATTGATGAATTCTCCAATCACTACCACCAAGCTACAAGAGCTTCGTGATGAACTATAATATGCAAGGGATGAACAAGACTATTCCCGAGCTCTTCGCGATGCTTTGAAAGCGGAGGTAGAAATCAAGAAGGAGCATCAAGTGTTGATGGTCAACAAGACCACTAGTTTCAAGAAAAGGGCAAAGGGAAGAAGAAGGAACTTCAAAAGAACAACAAGCAAGTTGCTGCTCAAGAGAAGAAACCCAAGTCTGGACCTAAGCCTGAAATCGAGTGTTTCTACCGCAAGCGATCGGTCTTTGGAAGTGGAACTGCCCCAACTATTTGGCGGATAAGAAGGATGGCAAAGTGAACAAAGGTATATGTGATATACATGTTATTGATGTATACCTAACTAGAGCTCGTAGTAGCACTGGTATTTGATACTGGTTCATTGCTAATATTTGCAACTCAAACAGGGACTACGGAATAAATGAGCACCGCCAAGGACGAGGTGACGATGCGCGTGGGAAACGGTTCCAAAGTCGATGTGATCGCCGTCGCACGCTACCTCTACATCTACCATCGGGATTAGTTTTAGACCTAAATAATTGTTATTTGGTGCTGCGTTGAGCATGAACATTATATCTGGATCTTGTTTGATGCGAGACGGTTATTCATTTAAATTAGAGAATAATGGTTGTTCTATTTATATGAGTAATATCTTTTATGGTCATGCACCCTTGAAGAATGGTCTATTTTTATTGAATCTCGATAGTAGTGATACACATATTCATAATGTTGAAGCCAAAAGATACAGAGTTGATAATGATAGTGCAACTTATTTGTGGCACTGCCATTTAGGTCATATCGGTGTAAAATGCATGAAGAAACTCCATACTAATGGACTTCTGGAATCACTTGATTATGAATCACTTGGTACTTGCGAACCGTGCCTCATGGGCAAGATGACTAAAACACCGTTCTCCGGAACTATGGAGAGAGCAACAGATTTGTTGGAAATCATACATACAGATGTATGTGGTCCGATGAATGTTGAGGCTCGTGGCGGATATTGTTATTTTCTCACCTTCACAAATGATTTGAGCAGATATGGGTATATCTACTTAATGAAGCACAAGTCTGAAACATTTGAAAAGTTCAAAGAATTTCAGAGTGAAGTAGAAAATCATCGTAACAAGAAAATAAAGTTTCTACGATCTGATCGTGGAGGAGAATATTTGAGTTACGAGTTTGGTTTACATTTGAAACAGTGCGGAATAGTTTCGCAACTCACGCCACCTGGAACACCACAACGAAATGGTGTGTCCGAACGTCAGAATCGTACTTTACTTGATATGGTGCAATCTATGATGTCTCTTACCGATTTACCGCTATCGTTTTGGGGTTATGCTTTAGAGACGGCCGCATTCACGCTAAATAGGCACCATCAAAACCGCTGAGACGACGCCTTATGAACTATGGTTTGGCAAGAAACCAAAGTTGCCGTTTCTTAAAGTTTGGGGCTGCGATGCTTATGTGAAGAAACTTCAACCGATAAGCTCGAACCCAAATCGGAGAAATGTGTCTTCATAGGATACCCAAAAGAGACTGTTGGGTACACCTTCTATCACAGATCCAAGGCAAAACATTCGTTGTTAAGAATGGTTCCTTTCTAGAGAAAGAATTTCTCTCGAAAGAAGTGAGTGGGAGGAAAGTAGAACTTGATGAGATAATCGTATCTACTCCCTTGTTGGAAGGTAGTTCATCACGAGAACCGGTCCCGTGACAACTACACCAACTAGTGAGGAAGCTAATGATATTTATCATGAAACTTCAGATCAAGTTTCGCTGAACCTCGAGGTCTACCAGAGTAAGATCCGCACTGAGTGGTACGGTAATCCTGTTCGGAAGTCATGTTACTTGACCATGATGAACCTACAAACTATGAGGAAGCGATGATGAGCCCAGATTCGCAAAATGGCTGGAGGCCATGAAATCTGAGATACGATCCATGTATGAAAACAAAGTATGGACTTTGGTTGACTTGCCCGATGATCGGCAAGCCATTGAGAATAAATGGATCTTTAAGAAGAAGATGACGCTGATGGTAATGTTACTGTTTATAAAGCTCGACTTGTTGCGAAAGGTTTTCGACAAGTTCAAGGGGTTGACTACGATGAGACTTTCTCACCTGTAGCGATGCTTAAGTCTGTCCGAATCATGTTGGCTATTGCTGCATTTCATGATTATGAAATTTGGCAAATGGATGTCAAGACTGCATTCTTGAATGGATTTCTAGAAGAAGAGTTGTATATGATGCAGCCGGAAGGTTTTGTTAATCCAAAAGTGTCGACAAAGTGTGCATGCTCCAACGCTCCATTTATGGACTGGTGCAAGCATCTCGGAGTTGGAATAAACGTTTTGATAGTGTGATCAAAGATATGGTTTTATATGAGACTTTTGGAGAAGCTCTGTATTTACAAGAAAGTGAGTGGGAGCTCAGTAGCATTTCTAGTTTTATATGTTGATGACATATTATTAATTGGAAATGATATAGAATTTCTGGATAGCATAAAGGGATACTTGAATAAAAGTTTTTCGATGAAAGACCTCGGAGAAGCTGCTTACATATTAGGCATCAAGATCTATAGAGATAGATCAAGACGCTTAATAGGACTTTCACAAAGCACATACCTTGACAAAATATTGAAAAAGTTCAATATGGATCAGGCAAAAAAAGGATTCTTGCCTGTGCTACAAGGTGTGAAGTTGAGTCAAACTCAATGCCCGACCACAGCAGAAGATAGAAAATGAAAAATGTTCCCTATGCTTCAGCCATAGGCTCTATCATGTATGCAATGTGTGTACCAGACCGACGTATGCTTAGCAATAAGCTTGGCAGGAAGGTACCAAAGTAATCCAGAGTGGATCATCGACAGCGGTCAAGAACATCCTGAAATACCGAAAAGGACTAAGGATATGTTTCTCGATATGGAGGTGACAAAGAGCTAGTCGTAAATGGTTACGCCGATGTAAGCTTTGACACCGATCCGGACGATTCTAAATCACAAACCGGATCGTGTTTTTATTAAACGGTGGAGCTGTAAGTTGGTGCAGTTCTAAACAAAGCGTCGTGGTGGGATCTACATGTGAAGCGGAGTACATAGCTGCTTCTGAAGCAGCAAATGAAGGAGTCTGGATGAAGGAGTTCATTTCCGATCTAGGTGTCATACCTAGTGCATCGGGACCAATGAAGATCTTCTGTGACAATACTGGTGCAATTGCCTTGGAAAAGGAATCCAGTTTTCACAAGAGGACTAAGCACATCAAGAGACGCTTCAATTCCATTCGGGACCAAGTCCAAGTGGGAGACATAGAGATTTGCAAGATACATACGGATCTGAATGTTGCAGACCTGTTGACTAAGCCTCTCTCATGAGCAAAACATGATCAACACCAAGACTCCATGGGTGTTAGAATCATTACTATGTAATCTAGATTATTGACTCTAGTGCAAGTGGGAGACTGAAGGAAATATGCCCTAGATGCAATAATAAAGTTATTATTTATTTACTCATATCATGATAAATGTTTATTATTTATGCTAGAATTGTATTAACCGGAAACATGATACATGTGTGAATACATAGACAAACATATAGTCACTAGTATGCCTCTACTTGACTAGCTCATTAATCAAAGATGGTCATGTTTCCGACCATAGACATGTGTTGTCATTTGATTAGTGGGATCACATCATTAGAAGAATGATGTGATTGACATGACCCATTTTGTTAGCCTAGCACTTGATCGCTTAGTATCTGCTATTGCTTTCTTCATGACTTATACAAAGTTCCTGCAACTATGAGATTGTGCAACTCCGTGTACCGGAAGAACACTTTGTGTGCTACCAAACGTCACAACGAATCGAGTGATTATAAAGGTGCTCTCTGGTGTTTCGAAGGTTCATGTTGAGTTGGCATAATTCGAGATTAGGATTTGTCACTCCGATTGTCGGAGAGGTATCTCTGGGCCCTCTCGGTAATACTCATCACTTAAGCCTTGCAAGCATATAACTAATGAGTTAGTTATGAGATGACGTATTACAAAACGAGTAAAGAGACTTGCCGGTAACGAGATTGAACTAGGTATTGGATACCGACGATCAAATCTTGGGCAAGTAACATACCGATGACAAAGGGAACAAAGTATATTGTTATGCGGTTTGACCGATAAAGATCTTCGTAGAATATGTAGGAACCAATATGGGCATCCAGGTCCCGCTATTGGTTACTGACCAGAGACGTGTCTCGGTCATGTCTGCATTGCTCTCGAACCGTAGGGTCCGCACGCTTAAGGTTTCGGCGATGTTATATTATGAGTTTATGTATTTTGATGTACGAAGGTTGTTCGAGTCCCGGATGTGATCACGGACATGACGAGGAGTCTCGAAATGGTCGAGACATAAAGATTGATATATTGACGGATATATTTGGACACCGGAAAGGTTCCGGAGAGTTTGGGAATATACCGAGCTCCGGAGGTTACCGAACCCCACGGGAAGTATATGGGCCTTATTGGGCCCATGTAGGAGGAAGAGAGAAGGAGCAAGGGGGGCGCGCCCCAAGCCCAATCGAATGGGGGGGGGGCCCCCTTCCTTTCTCCTTCCCCTCTTCCTTCCTACTACTAGTACTACTTCCTACTACTAGTACTCCTTCCTTCCCTCCAAATAAGATTAGGAAAGAGGGAAACCTACTTGGAGTAGGTTTCCTCCTCCCTATGGCGCCCCTTGGGCCGCCACCTCCTCCCTCCCTTCTTTATATACGGGTGCGGGGCACCCTAGGACACACAAGTTGATCACTGATCGTTCCTTAGCGTGTGCGGTGCCCCCTCCACGATATTACACCTTGATCATATTGTAGCAGTGCTTAGGCGAAGCCTCGCGACAGAGAACATCAAGATCGCCACCACGCCGTCGGTTGACGGAACTCCCCTCGGAGCCTCTATGGATTGGAGATCGAGGTGCGCCATCGAGCTGTACATGTGTCAAGAACTCGGAGGTGCCGAGTAACGGTGCTTGGATCGGTTGAACCGGGAGGACGACGACTACTTCCTCTACATTGCGTCAACGCTTCGCTTGGTTCACGAGCGCACGAGACAACACTCTCCCCTCGTTGCTATATCATCACCATGATCTTGCGTGTGCGTAGGAATTTTTTTGAAATTACTACGTTCCCCAACAACTGCACCTCCTTGACGGGAGCTCGCCAAGATCGGGGAGGAGTGGTCGCTCCATGATACCTCTGCCGCTGTCGGCAGAGGCAAGGGCCGGGCTCCCCGGCCAGGGTCAACATTGGTCGAGACGGACCTCCGCACGACGCAGGAGGAAGCCGAGCGGCTCCTCCGCGAGCGTCAGTCGGCGGCCGGGCTTGGTTGTCAAGCCCCGTGCCCTTCTACTGCTGGAAGGACCACTCTGATCACGACGACGACGTCTACGACATGGACAGTGATAGAGGTGGCGCCGGCATGCCCGACCCGGCGTACGAGGTCACCGTCCGCTACAGATTAGTTTAATTTTTCTAAGTTTTAGTTGAGCGGACAAAATATCGTCCGGTTTATGTACACTATGTCCGAACTTATGTCCGTTTGCATGAATTCCGTCGTGTTTGCATGAATTATGTCCAAATGTTTTTGCATTGCGTGCAGAGGTTTTGGACAAATGCTTGATTTCCAAATCCTATACCACTGTGCGCGAACGAGTCCAGACTCGTCCGCGGACAAATACTATGTCCGGTTTGGGAGCGGGCGTTGGAGATGCCCTAAGGAGTTTGAGATACCTCCTATTCTGCCCCATATGTCCACTCAGACAGTCTAGACACAAAAACAACCACCGAGTGGGCTCCCTCAAACATGTCGCATATGTACGGACTTCCCCAAACACAACCCATATATGGGGGAGAAATGGGATGTCTGGTGGAACCACATACAACACTATATCAGCACCGGCCCACACGAGCCAATCCCCCTCTTTCTTTTCTCTCTATCTTCTCTCTCTAAATCTTCATATGTTTGATGAAATGCTCGAAGAAATAAGAACAATTGAAGGATGCCATTGAGTATCACTATTTTTCAGAAAAATGGGTGATGTTGGGACACGTTTGGATATGTCCACGGACAAATGGAGGAATCCGTCCATGGAGGAGTGCTCCTGTACAGGCACCTCTCCTCGCCGTGGCTCCGGGCGAATGATGACGACGTCCTTGGACGTAGTTCCTCTCCCAGGAAGGCGTCATCGTTTGGGGCCATTGTTGAGGGTTCTTGTGCTCTCTGTTGGAGGCAACACTGGGTCCAGTGGTGCTGCCTTTTGCGTCATCATGCTGCCACGTTAAGCCCATTCATTTCCTGTTACGGCGATGCTAAAAGGAGGGCGCGAGAGGGCTGGCCGGGGGCCTTTCTGCCCACGACCGGGGGCCTTTCTGCCCACGACCGGGCAAGAGGGAAGATATTTCTTTCTTAATTCTTGCTTGATTAGATTGATACATCTCCTCTCTTTATATAGAGAGGTTTACTTGACTCCTAAGTAAGGCTTACTTGACCCCTAAGCAAGCGACCCTTATCTTTAATTAACCCTAAGACTAACGGGTCCATTACGCCCATTACGGCTGCTGCGGCGGAGCGCCGGGCGCGGCGGAGGCCGCCAGGAGCGACCGATGCCACTGCAGCCAGGGCTGGGCGGTTGTAGCGACGGATGGCAGCTGCAGCGGCCCGGCGAGCACGGTGAAGGCCACCTGGTGCGGCGGCAGCCACAGCCGCGCGGGGGCGGCGATGGGCGGCGCAGCCGGGTGCTGCCCGTAGGACCCGGCCAAGAACAGGAGGATCTCCTAGACCGCCTGGGTTAGGCCCCGCAGCATCCCGGACACCTCCTCCGGGGTGAGGTCGGCGCGGGCGCGACGGAGGATCCCGGTGCGGGCAGGAGCGGGGCGACGGTCGTGGTGGTTGCCGGAGGTGACGAGGTGACCGGCAGCGGAAGAGACGGGCTTGGCGGCGGTGAAGACATGATCGAACCAAAGCTAGCTGATACCAAATTGTTATGGCGCTGATAGAAGGAAGGCGCGAGAGGGCCGGCCGGGGGCCTTTCTGCATACGGCCGGGCAAGAGGGAAGGGATTTCCTTCTTAATTCTTACTTGATTAGATTGATACATCTTCTCTGTTTATATAGAGAGGTTTACTTGACTCTCAAATAAGGCTTACTTGACCCCTAAACAAGCGACTCTTATCTATAATTAACCCTAAGACTAACGGGTCCATTACGCCCATTACGTACTCTAACATTTCCCCATGCCCCTCAATGTTGACTCTCCTATTGTTGTGCTCGCGAAAATTCCTCCATGATGGCCCATGCGTTGCGGTGAGCTTCATGTTCTTTGTGCGGTCTCAATTGATCTTTTCTCCTCAGTGGTGTCGGATGCCACCCCATCTTGCATTTTATTTCGGTTATACCTAGAGCGGAGGTTCCAGTCAAGGTTGTGTTCATCAGCCATGTCACGGCTTGTATTGCTCCAGTATCATGTCCAGGAGTCGAGATAGCCCCCGTCTCATGGGCCATAGTAGTTGTATTACATAATACTCATTTCTTTAATGATCCAAATGATCTTATATTTCTTTAAAAAACGCAGCGCACAATTTCCCAACTGCCATGCTGAACGTTCCCGCTGCCACACCCCGCCTATCCCCGGACCGCCACCGGCGCCGCCAACACCACCTCTATCTCCCACTTCCGACTCCACCGCTCCTGACAACCACTGCAGCCCCCCGCTCACCACTTGTAATGGCCGTAGCAGCTCCTCTGCATGTCAGAGATGTGGACTAGTGCCGCTGCTGGCCACACGACTGCCGCGACCGAGCCAAGCCACCACTGCTGGCCACACGACTGCCGCGACTGAGCCAAGCCACCACTGCTTTGGACAATCTCGACGGCGTGGCATTGCCTTTTTTTGCCGCGAGCTCGACCTCCGGGCATCATGGGGACCCTCCCTAGGCCATTTGGACCCGGGGCGGCGACCACCTTCGCTCCGACGAGCAGCCAATCGGTTTCCTCCTCCTCGCACAGTAGGAGTACACAAATGAGTAGCTTGTGATGGTGATTATTGTATTGTAGATGAGTTCATTTGAATCTTCTCGATGGGATGATTCCTTGTCCGAAGACAACTAGTTTTATCTCTATGTTTCATGTCATGTGTGGCGAACTTTGTTGTTATGTTTGGTGAACAATTTGTGTTGAATTTGATGTTGTGGATTGATGAACTATGTAAGTCGTGGAGAAGAATATGTAGTGCGGCTGCCTATTTTAGGGCAGCTTTTGGAGATGAACATTTTTGGTGCACTTTAACTCACTCTTTGGTGCCGTAATTTTTTCTCAAACTACTTATAGTGCCCTATTATAAGGCTGCTGCTGGAGATGCTCTTACAACCTAGCAGCCTAACTAATCTAGCATGTAAGATGGTAAATTAATTTACTAATTAGACGTTTCCTTGATTTTTTTTCAAATAAACATTCCTCATAGTTGTTATATTTCTATTTCCTAATTTAATTTTTAGTTGTTAACAGAAGTAAATTACTATCCATCAATCTCCTGGTCAATATTTTGCAATTACCATATTTGATATAATAAATAATTGTTAAAAGAAGTATATTTACATTGTGATGTGGGCTGCTAAAATTTTCGTTTTAGACTCGACCCGTGTATGTCCATTTCTTGGCTCCGCCCCTGGTCACGTCGATAGCACTCGTTAATTGTGTATGCTTCTTTTTCGCACTGTGGGGATACCAACATGTACACACATGTGCTTCGGTAACCTGGAAGCCCTTGTTATTGTGATACACCATTCGCTAGCCGGGCTGTGCTTTTTCATGGGCACCCGTTTCACTCTTTTCTCTTTCCCTTTGTTACTTGTATGGGTTTTAACAAGGTTTTCCTCTTAAAATGGGTCTATTTTTGAGTTTTTTTGGCAAGATTTCTCTTGTAAACTGGATCAATCTTTTTTCTTAAAAAATTGAGATCATACTCAAGTGGCGAGCATTTCACCCCTTGTTTGCTTAAAAAAGGTTTGTTAACATCATATATTCATATGTGTATCCATACACCGCAGAAGTTTCTATCAATATGTTGAAGCCACACTTTAGTGCTCTCTGTTAAGATATTTAAAGACGTGAATGTGTTCCATAACACATAAATATACACTCTTATTCATTGTATCCCAGAAATTATTGAGTGGAGGCATATGATTATATTATATTATATTACATTTTTGTTGGACCTTGGAAACTCGAGATAATGACATCTTATTTTAAGTAGGACCGAGAAAATATTTATTTAACTCTTGGTTACAAAATAATCTATAATATTAGTGCAAATTTGTTTAAAGCGACACATTTAGTATTTTATATCAATAGAGATGTATCCTACTCCCTCCTTCCCAATATGTAGGGCGTATTAGGTTGTAGCACGAAAATTAACGTACGTCGTTCGTTACTTCAGCCCCCGTTCACGTCGCTCAGGGGAAGGCATCCACGATCTGCGCTGACGCCATGTTTGACCGATCCAACCCCAAACGGAACGAAAACTCTGACCAGAGTGCCCGCGAATTTCCTTCCCGCGCCCGCGCCTCACGATAAACTTCAAATTTGGAGAGGCCTCAACCAGCGATCGTTAACTACCCATTCACCCCTCGTTCTCCCCCCTGCTTCTTCTTCCTGTGCTTGTTCCCCCTTCTTCTCCGTGTCCCTTAGAGTTTGGCAGCCATGGTGGAGCTTGACCTTAATCAGCCGCACAGATGGGACGAGTTTGGCGATTACAGGGGCCCTATCGTCGCCAACATCTACGCCATGTAGGGGGCTGGCCATGGATTGATTTCTGTACGAGCTGGGAAAGATGGGAAGGGAAAATGGTGTGCTGGCCCTTCTTCACAAAGGAGAAAATTGCGCGGGAGAGAAAGGGAGGTGGGTTCGTGGGCAGAATGGGTTGAAGGAGAGAGAGACGAGTGCGTGCTCGAGCGAGCTAACCGCACGAGAGGGTGGTCGACATATTTTTTTTCCTGAAAACTAGCGATCGGTAGCAGAGGAAGTAACTGTGTGCCTTATATTTTGGAATTGCATGCAATTCCTAATACGCCCTACATATTGGGAAGGAGGGAGTAATATTTATCAACATTGCATCCTCTAGTCAGTTTGTTAACATGCTTTATGTTGTCATATCTAAAGCTAGATCTCCAGTCATGAATGCCAAGGAACAAAGAAGGGAATATAAAGAGTGCTATGCACATATGATGACTAAAAAAAGAAGGAGAAACTGAAAAAACATTGTGGAACCTATCAGAAAAACAAATATGCGTACAAAATATGCACCCAGAACAAATAAAAACTAGAATTGAACACACTAGAGTTAACGTGAATTGAAGCGCAACACATCAAGCAAATATTCAATTGCGATGGAGAACCTTGCATATGAGTTAGTATACCTTTAATGTAAAGCACATGAAGCATGTGACGCAAGGGGAAAGACACATTGCCCTGAGTGACGATGGCGGAGGCTATGGGCTTCCCAAGGTCGACTTGATCACCCATAGGGCCCCGAAATTCGCTACACTACAATACGAACAACAAATATAAGAAAATAAGGAAATATAACAAGATAGAAGTAAAAGTAGTAGATTGATTTGTCAATTTGTTTGTTGTCTCATCTCAATCGGTCATCACCTCTCATCTATATATGAGGTGACTAGACTTCCGGTACAAGAAAAAAAAGACTTAAATCCCGTTCAAAACTCCTGTGTTTTAGCCTTGGAGTTCACATACAAGCTTGAATTGAGATGAGCGAAAGAGCAAAATTGTTCGTCTTGACAAGATGATCAATTTTTATGTTGTGAACTTTTCCAATTGACATCTCATCTTGCACACACTTTCCAGCAGAAAAAATTGGGCAACATACTGTAATATTTCTGTACCGGGAGATTCCGGGGTCAATTTTTGCACCAAACATTGCAAAGTTCCTACTAAGTCCATATGTACCTTTGAGGTCCCCTGGAAGCTCCGGGGCAACTTTTTTGCAACACATTATTTTTTACTCTAGAAGTTGCATATGACCTCGGATTGAGATGATAAAAAAAAAACAAAATCATTCGGCTCAATAAAGCGAAATACTTTTATGTTGAACACCTCTTCATTTGAGGCCATCTTGAGGACCGGAGAATGCAAGACAAAATTTGGTGCAACACAAGGCCCTTTGAACTTGTCATAATTCTCGCATGTGTGCTCCGATTCTAGTTATCCTTATATCCATTCTAATCTTCTTGGAGAGGGCTATCCAACGGTGGCTTCCAACCTTTAATTTGACTTCATCTTCCAACAGTCTCAAGCAATTTTGTGTGTGTGTTCCTTACCATTTTCTTCTCGTGCCATTTTTGAGCATCAACAATATCTATAAAAGTCATACACCATACATGCAAATTGTGGCACCCTCAGTTCTATTATCCTACACCCTCCACTGGGCACCACGATGCTCCCTACCATGACCATGTCGCAGCATCAATGTCGGTCACCTCTTCTACCATATGGCGGCCTTGTCTAGGAACATGAACTCATCTGTGCGCAATCAAGGAGTTAGGGCTTCCCTTACCCCGGCCAGCGCCCGGGCTTGCTTTCCGCCGCCATGGAAGTCCTGTGAAAGCTCTAGGACGTGCGGGATGAGAGCTCTTGGGGGATAGAGGAGGCCAAATGTCAGAGCTGGCGGGCCTCTATGATAATTTATTTTTTTAATTGATATAGATGAAATATGAGGACTTTGTGGCTCGTTTTGGTGGAAAGATCTCATGCAACTGTCTGATATTTATAGGGGGGTTACCAAAGCTTCTGTGGTGGCAGGAGATACGATTCTGTTCTGGAAAGATGAGTGGAATGATACCATGCTCCAAGAAGCTTTCCCGAGGGCGTTTTCTTTTGCCAAGGACCAAGATATATCAGTTGCATCTCTGCTGTCCTCGGTGAGTCTGAGTGATGTGTTCCATCTACCCCTATCGGTAGAAGCCCGACTAGATGTGACAGAATTGCAACATGCCACGGTTGATGTGGCACTTACTGAGGGCATGGATATTTGGACCTGTGTCTGGGGTGGGAGTGCATTCAAAGCATCCAAACTTTATGAACATTGCTTCAGAAACATGCAGGTTGATGAGGCCTTCTGTTGGATCTAGAAAACCAAGTGCACAATGCAATGGAAGATGTTTGCCTGGTTACTGCTAGCTGACCGTTTAAACACCAGAAATATGTTGAGAAGGAGACACTACAAAATCCAGGATGATGACTACACATGTCTATTATGCCAAAACCCTCCTGAGGAAGATGTGGCACATCTCTTCTTCAATTGCCCTTTCAGCCGGAGATGCTGGGATAGCATAGGGGTCTAGTGGCCGGCTGCTGATTGCAGACTGGAGATGCTGCACGCTGGCAAAAATTCTTGGAATAGGCCCATGTTTATGGAGGTGTTCACAGTGGCTGCTTGGGGGATTTGGAAGGAAAGGAATGACAAGCACTTCAGAGGGGTTCAGCCAACCTTGAGATCTTGGAAGGCCAGGTTTAAGAGTGACTTTGCTATGTTGGTCCATAGGGCCAAGCCAGAGTCTGCTCCATATATTTTATCTCTAGTTGCTGCATTGTAAGAGCTGTGCTCCTTTGTAACCTCTACTCCCCCCCCCCCACTCATATGTAGATCCTGTATGTAGGCTGACTGGACTGTACTAACTATTTAACTCATTAATTTAAAGTCAGTGGGATCCTCTCCCACTGTCATCAGTTCTCAAAAAAAATATGAGGATGTGGCGCGCATCTGTGTGTTAAGTACAAGTGCAGTGTTGTCGTTGCCTTTTGTAAGCTACTCCATCCGTTCCAAAATGTAAGGTGTATTAGTTTGTGTCAAATTTCTTAACTTTGATCAGATTTATAGGGAAATATACCATTATCCATAATATCAAATCAATATCATAAGATTCACCATCATATTTTCATATTTTATTTATTTAATATGGTAGATGTTGATATTTTTTGCTATAAACTTGGACAAAGTTAAAGAAGTTTGACTTCTCAGAAAACTATAACAACTTATAGTTTGAACCGGAGGGAGTACGATTCTTTATTAGCTTTGTTGTATGAATAGTGCAAAAAGGGCAGGGAACTCCCAGGAATTGGATTTGAGTATCTCTATCCCATTTTTCCTCAGTTCTTGTCGCCACGGAGTGCACATTAGTTTCCGCCTATCGAAGAATGACTATATATGTCTTATGTATTTTTCCATGCACCTTCCACACACCTAATAAGCCATCTCCAACCGGAAATAGGGGAAGGTTTATATCCCAAATGGGCTCAATTAATGCATGTGAACAAACCTTTCTTTTAAACCAGTACTTTCGTGGCGCATTACATATATAACATACTTTCTGCAAATGTTAGTACCTTGCCTCTTTTTTTTTGCGTGGAAACGTTAGTACCTTGCCACAGTCAAGGTAGATACATGAGATAAAATCTAGTACAAATCGACAGCTTATTCAGGCTTCTTTCCATTTTGGAATTTCATAGACAACTAAAAAGACAAGCCACTGTAGAAATGTGTACATATGACATGTTTGAAAGAGCGACAAATGATATAAAGGAGTACTATAGACAGCTGCAGTCTAGACTTTCGTACATGTCCTTGTGTTCCTCAAGCAATGGAGATGGTGGCTGTGGTGGTTCACCTGAAGCTACCATCAACTTGGCATCAAGGGATACAGTTGATTCGCTGGAGGCTGAGACTACCTGTGAGAAACAAGTTAAAAACACGAAGGGTTTAGAAATCAGATAGGCTGTTACCAGAAAGTTGATGCTTATATTTTGACATTGAGTAAGCTCACCTCAGAAACTGTTTCTCCCATCTCTTTTGCACTTAACTGTGGGGCACCAGATGCCTTCAGATTTCCCGTACCAAAAAGTGTAAGAGTCTCAAGTGAAAAATCCTCAGTGGGTTCTCCTGAGTGGCAAGCTGCTAGTAGTTGTGCATCAAAAACAACATCCAAATTTACCTCATCAACCACGTTGCCCCTCTCTTTAACAAAAATGTCTTTAGTTATGTCACTAGATTTAAGAACATCATCCACTTTGGTGCTTCGCACGGTAAAGACGCCGGGGTGCTGGATATCGCTTGGAGAATTGTCCTGTTGTTTCAATGTTACATTGATACTACACTTGGATTGCGGCGACACGATGCCTCTTTCTGGCTGTGTGCAGTATGGCAGGAGACTAAATGTCTCGATGTTGAACGCCATATGAGCATTTGTCTCATTTCTTAGCTCTAGTGAGCATGATACCTTCTTGTTAAGCTCATTTGGAAATCGTAGCTCGAGCGGCTCAACCCCAAGCATGTCATCGTCCGAGTAAGGGTTTATCATCTATAAAATAAATATCGAGATGCATGATCACCAAGACATATAAAGCCCACGTGCCATTTCATATGTTATGGCCAAAGTTGAATGTATCTTCACAATGACAATTTCTTTACAATTCTTTCTATTTTGTAAGTAAACTGTTTGGTTGTGCTGCCATGAGAAGGCATGGTTAAGTGTATTCTTTGCCAAAAAAAAGGTATTTGATTTTGATGTCAAAAGACTCGCCCTTTTTTCATTTAAGAATTGTTTGTAGAGAACAACACAGGGAGTGTAAGTATAAGCTAAGAGGTATATAGAATTAATTTAGCTTACATGGCCGAGCTTAGATTCACTAGCGCCATCGATTATCCCATTCACACTTTCCATTTTCTTGATATCTTCCATTATTTCCCATATAAAAGGTCGGCCGTAGGGGTTTTTTGACTGGCAAAGTAGACCTATATCAATGCACTTATTTACTTGTTGGTAACACAAGGCTGATCCCTTCGTTGATTTACTCCATCTATGCCTCCATCTCCTAAGTACCTGCCATTTCACAAAGACAACTACGATGATGCCAACATATGCATGTCCTCAAATCTATGTATTTTCTAGAAAGAGCATGTTCAGTGCTGAAGTAACTCAGTAAACGTCTATGAACCGCTTGCCTGCCTATAATTAACGTGGTGCTATGCTGAGAGGAATCTCCATGGCACTACAATTTGCAGGCTAATTAAGGAAGGAGGTCCTATCTGACCGCCACACATATTCACATAGTTTGTCGTTTAGTGAGGATGACAATCTATTATGTATAGCTTGTACTGGAAGTTCGTGGCATGGAGTCTGAGTTGAACACTACACATGTTTGTATTCTTGGTTTGACTTGTAGAGGAGGATACAATCAGACGTAGATAAAACGATCAGATTGTATCCTCTACAAGCTAAGCCAAGAATACTCGATGTGATAAAGTAGGAATGCAATTTTTCTACAACTAGTTGATTCGTACCTGATGGGGCACATGGAGTTTCCGAGTTTAAAAAAAATCTAGAAAATGCATGCATTGAATTTTCTGATAGAACATAATTTATGTGCATGGATTTTATTTAGTAATAGTTACAGTTATATTGTTTCATCTAAAAGAATATGGTTGTAGTTTTTGACACTGTGGGTTTGTATGCATCGATCCAATTGTTGGTGTTTTCTTCTATCAATGACAATGGGGGAAGAGACACAAATCTGAGAAGCCTCCACACATCTACGGTATCTTTTTT